>OMKZ01019213.1:2831-17535 GCA_900302535.1 Neoniphon sammara
AAAAAGGAGAAATCAGGTTGAGTAGCTTCAATTAAAAGAAAAGAGTCATCTTGATTTAGCCAGGTTTCTGTAATTGTGAACGCTCTAATTTGTTTAAGATGATGAAAGCATGGCAGGGACGACCTCCTGCTGCTCTGAGGACTGAATGGCCAATTTAAAACAAGTTCAGAGTTTAACAGAGGATAACAGATCACAGCAGCATATCCAGAGTGTATACTAGGTCAATGTTGCATAAAGGAACTTATCCTAAACTCCAAATAACCAGTCAGTTGATCCCTGAAGCTACTGCGGACATTCAGAGGTAATTCGTAACATTAAATGAACAGTTAATGAGACGATAATCATAGAAAAAGATATTGGGCCCCGCGGTATTTCCAATCACGTTTCATACGGAGCAGTGAAGGGTGGTGGGTGGGGTGCGCGCCTTTGATGTTCCCTCAATGAGCTGCAGCTTATTCCAGTGACATCAAAGCTCTCTCCGAAATGAGGGACAGAGGCACTTGATTTACTCCCACCACGGTGCAATGCAGTAGCTGCCCTCAGCTGCCTCTTTTTATTGCAAAGTTTCACTCTCTTGCACTGGTATGAGGTCAACATTTTCTGGAAACTGGCAAGAAGCTGTTGTTTTTTTTTTGTTTTTTTTAGGGAAGCTAACCCATTTTTTTTTTTTTGCTAATAATGTTAATAAGATAAAGAGAAAGATAATGATAGAGGAAAGGCCTTAGATACGTATGATGTTGCAGTAATATGTGTGTGTGTGTGTGTGTGTGTGTGCGTCATCATGTATATTATTCTGCCCATAGCCCCTTAAGGATCAAAGGATGTAGCTGAAAACTAAAGCATTCTGGTATCGGCCACAAAAGTACCCTGACTTCTACAATCCCGCCTCGAGTTCAGATGTAGGCTTACTCCAGCCTTAATTTACTCCAAGACAGTATCTTACAAGATGATTAAAGCTACAAGACGGGTCATATGTCTGTGGCGAGGTAGAACAGCCACATATGCGTGGCAACATAGTTATGCAACTGGAGCCATCAGATTCTGCTGCCCAGACAGCTCAGTGCCCCAGTACATCACTTGGGTCAATTCACGAGGGAAAAAGGGAGCATATATAGCTTACCTTGAAAAAGGCAACTTTAAAAGGGCAAATTTGAAGTGACTTTGATGAGAGTAAACTTTATACTCTGACTGAAAGCGACCATCACCGTGTTCGTACACATTTCCTCATGTTCAGGCTCTCTTTAGCTGGTATTGGTAGACACGTGCTGTTCTTGTCAAACCCGAAACTAAAATAATGAAATCTTGTCTAATACACATAAATCTGTTCTACTGGATTTTCTATGTGTTGCAGTGCCACAATTTTTTCAACTTTGTCTACAGCTCACATGGCTTCTTTAATGCATTTTTCTTTTTACTTCAGTCTGATTCCTCTTAGAATTTTGGTATCAATTTATTTGATATCGATTTTTGGATCAGTGACTGACTAGATGCCGAGGTGCAGAGTACACAAAGGGGCTGAAAAATACCATACCATCCCAAAACCCAGCACTGGCAATGGATGATTCACCAATGCAAATGTGTTAGGCTAATTTTCTCACTGAAGTCAGTAAGCAGATTAGCTTGGAGATATCCTACGGCAGAAGGACACATGTATGGCTGGAAGAATAGCAGTGGGAGGGTGGTAAATTAAAATTGTTTTTTTTTTATGTCACAGTTGTTAAGATTGGGAGAAAAAAAAATGCCATGCCATTGTTCTGTAATCAAGAAAACAAAACCCTACAAAACAACAGAATACCTGCTGCAAAGCATAGTGAGAAGAATTAACTATTACAGAAATACTGAGGTCAAATTATTGTTGTTGATCTCTTTGGACATTCAACACAACACAGTTTAACAGTTTAGTTGGTTAAACTAATTAATTGAAAAAAAATAAAAAATAAAAATATGAATAATAATAATCCTCAACCAGCAGTTTTGAAATTACAATAAAAAGAATTTCACCTACAGTCAAATACAGTTTGTAAATAATTTCTACCCTTGTCCAGACCAATGTTCTACTCAAAATAACAAAAAATGCTACTTAGCTGATAAAAGTTACTTCTTAATGAAACATTGTTACATGTGATCTTTTCATGCATTTCTAAAGTATACCAAGTAAAGAGTTGAAACTGTTTGAACTGATACATTTGGAAATTACAAAATCGAGTGCACAAACAAAGTAAAACCAGATTATCATTTTCTTCTTTGCTAACTGGCTGTTTACTGGGAATGACTCCTCATTTTGGCCAATTTACAGTTTTCCAAGTTCTCCTGCTTATAAAGAGACACAACATTTGTGCTGTTATGTGGTATAAAAAGTAGAGATGTGCTGTAGTTCAGCCAAAATGCACCAAAAGTGGACTAAAAGTAAAATAGGCTTTTAAAAAAGTACTCAAACACTACAAGTACACATGACAGGTACTCAATTACAGTAATGCGAGTATGTTTAGATACTTCCTTCCTTGGGAAGTAAGTTACTCAAAATTACTGCAAAGCCTGCAGTGACACCTGCCCTTCTCTGCACCTAAAGCTGCTAACCCACTTAAAAATCTGTATGCGTCTCAGTGAAGAGTTTAGCGTCAAGTGAAGGTCTGTCTCATAGGATTTTCCACCCTGCTAAGAATAAAATGTGTGGGAAATCCTGATTCCATTTTTCATCATTAAAAGTAGCCATATTTTTCTCGACAACATTTAAACAGAATACATGTTATCCGCAACCTCAAAACCCCACATCAGTCAAAAGCTTTATTTTTCTGTGCTTAATAAACCTAAACACTTTTGGTGCAGTGAGCCTCACCCATATCACACTCCTAGGAGACTAAAAAAAGAAAAAAAAATGCTAAGAATTATTTGCAAATCCTCTTTGATCCGCGTCTTACGGATATTTTGGCTCACTGTGTTGTTGCAGTGAGGCTGTTAACTGTTGTGTGGCAGGAAAAGGCAGGGGGAGTGTACAAGGTCAACTCTACGACCACTATTTCAAGCATTTTAAAGTCAAAACTGTAAAAAATGGGTGACATATTGCTTCAGAGTGAGTTAACAGTGCAGGTTCCTCTATATTCTGGCTTCAGATTGGTGACTATGAATATGGTGCAGGTTTTAGGTTACACAATCCCACTACTGGCTCCATCATTCAGCCTGTTACCACAAATCTGCTGTTCTCGTTCCCTCTCTCTCACTCTCTCTTTCACTCACTCACTCTCACACACACAGACACACACACACGCACACATACACAGCGCACACACTTCCGTGCCATAACTTGAAAGGGAATTAACAAGATGGAAAAGCTTGATAGCTTTGCCTTCTCTGCTCTTCCAATTTACTGTTGGGAAATGTGAATAGTTATGCAATTATAATCTGGGAGGAACCTAATTTCTCTCAATTTAGTTACGCAGTCCTTGGCTCCACCCTCAACACTAAGCTCAATCTCCCCTCTGACAAGACAGAGTAATGTGACATGGTTATGTAAAGTCCACAGACTGCAACACTTCAGACGTGGCAAAAAAGATGCATTCATTTTAGTAGGGAAAGCAATCAAACATGGACACACACACACACACACACTCACAGAGAATTCAGAGTGAGTGAGACAGAATGTGTGAGCGAGAATGAGTGTGTGTGAGAGAGAAAGAGATGTGAGGGAGAAATGTGCATTGTTTTGTTGCACCCACTAATTTTTTGAGAAAAGGATAGTGACAATCTTCCCCTCACCACTCATTGTCATTGTGCATATTATTCTGCCTAGCGACTGGAAGACCTTATACAATCAAACATTACATATCCAACATGATGGGAAATGTTTTGTATTTTGAGCCGTAGTTTTCAGATATATCTGACCGTCTGAGATGGCTGAAGGCTGAAGCTCCATCTGTTCAATCTGGTGTGGATTTCAGTTTTGATTTCTGATGTATCATGGGGGATTTAGTGGAGGGTTAACCCATTGAAACTCGGTTGATCTACCTTTTTTATTTGCACAATAGTGTTAACCTGCCTTTGTAGACTGATAATGTAAACATAGTGTCTTTCAAAGAGATTTTTTAATGAACGAATTCATTTTTTTTCATCTGATTGATTTTTATTCATATTGGTGGTTGTCTACGTCATGATGATCACCGACCAAAAATAACACCTTACCCATTGTTTTATTTACACTCAACGTTTATTTTCATCACTGCGTAGGCTATGAGGCATCAGTGCAAGTGATCCCAAGCCAGTACGAAGAGGCCACTGCAGCCCAGGGCTGCCAATCTTGAAGATCCTTTACGATGCTGCCATCTAGTGGTGACAAAGCGTAACGTGCCTCTGCTGTACTACGGCGCTGGGTGCGTGATGACGCAGCCGCACGTATATTTCCCAAAAAGAAGTCGGAGAGACGTGGCTTCCATATTTCTACATTCAGACGCTTTCCTGTAGCTCCGATGATCTCACTGGATGGCCATTTTCTCCACTAAAATGATTTGCCCGCAACGCCGAAGATGAGCAAGATTTCTTCGGACCATGGTGAGTTTTTACACAGACTCAACTGAGACCTGCATTACAGTGCGCGTTTGCCCTATAGAATAAAGATTGCTCGTTAGGAAGTATTGTTTTGTGTAAAGTTAAATGCTTTGCACAGCGGAAATAATCACAAGTTACTGCAATAATTTATGCATTTTTTAAAATTATTGCAATTAGAATGGTGGCATTGATATAGATGCAATTGTAACATTTCTTTCCTCAGGTTCCCCCCTTCCCCTTTCGTCTCTCCGCCTGCTCGTTCCCCCTCTGCAGCTCGTGTCTGCAGCTTTGTGGGAAATAGTCAAACAGGGAGCTGTGATGTACTATGGGTTACTGGAGGAGTTCATCACCACAGTGCTGGAAACAGTACCTGAGCTGCTGACTTACAGAGAAAGTGTCCAGCTTGTCATGGGCCTGCGTGCACGGGTGAGCATATGACCTATGGCAGATATGATTTCAAATGTAGAAGGCTGCCAATGCATCACATAGACTTTATCAGTTAACTTTGCAAGCATGCAGTAGATCTTCTTTGGTGAAGTGAGACATTATGCATTTTACACCACCAATAAGATTCATGATGCATGCTAAGAAGGGTTTAGGTGATGTTTGTCATTGAGCAAATTACTAAACATTTATTGATCAGTAATACTGACTCGTTCCCTGAGAATGTTTGCTGCAAAGTAATTTGGTCTTTTGCACAAATGTGAAAATATAATAGCAGCAGATAATGCTTCCAACTATCCAATCCCTTTGATTGAGGTTGCTTCTATTAAGGGAAAGAAACGATGATTCCAACAGTAATAGCACTAGACAATATCACTCACCACCACATTGTTTTTGTTGACGTCAAAATCTACCCACAATGCAGTGCACGTCTGTTGGTGCAGGCTGTGAGAACCAAAAGTGAAAGGAGTAAGATGTTTACACACTAACCCAGGTATCACAACCAGGTTTCTCAAAATTGAAGTACAAGCTCAACCAGCATTCTGACCCGAGTTATGACATTTACATATATCGACCCAAAACCAGGTGACTTGAGTATGCATGTAAACATAGCCAGTGTCTTGTTGAAGTGGATGTTTGCTGAAACACTTGTGAATCTGGGCTGCCTGGTTAAATGACAGTCTCCCACCCTTCTTCGCCAATGTCATGTCCCATCATGCATCAGCCAAACCCTTCAAAGCGTGCACGTAGAGTGTAACACTGCACCAAACACTTCACCATGCAGAGACTTCTCACCTTCCCATGGATCCTATTCTCACATACTATGTAGCGACTATTTTCCAAATGATGGGTCACAGCACTGTTTGCTTATGCTCATGACCACAGCTCTACATGTGACACTGTTGTCAAAATAAAGCTCTCCAGCAAGTAATTTGATCTCTTTATATGTCAACAGGTGGTGCTAGAGTTGTGCCGAACTGATGAATTTGCCAGCCTGCAGACCATCCAGCCTCATCTGACCAGAATAAATGGCTACATTGCTAAACATGATAAGGAAGTAGGTGCCCTTAGTGATTTTTTGTCATTCTGCATGTCCGTCATTTACGTTTACTGATTTGCTGTTCATTTCTATTTTCAAGACTTGCAGTTCAGAGGTAAAAGCATCAGTGACAAACTTCTTTAAGCTTGTTCACACTCTTGTGGATGATCCACGCCAGAGGGATGTCTTCTATCAGGTCAGTTAGGTGGTACTGGATATTATGCTTAGGCTCAAGCACATTACTCTATGACCGATAGGGAAAATGCAATGCTAATAACTGAGTTCTATCAGTTATTGCTATTTGGTGTAGTTAAAGCTGTTTTGCTGTGTCTGTCTGCTTCTTCTCAAGTAGAAACTTATAGTAGGCCTCAAGACCTGTAATGCTATCAAAGTTGATTTTTTTTTAATGCAATGGAAACTTTTCTCTTTGTTATTCAGAAAATTTTCCCAACTGTGTTTGGCCCCAAATATGACTCAGCACTGCAGGCTCTAATGAAGAAGTTCCTTTGCAGTCTCCAGAAGCTGCTGCCTGTTCCAAATCTTGAACAAGTAAGTACCAGACATGCCTCAGTGACATTTAGTTAAACAACCTTACCTGCTAAACTTTTATTCAATAACAGATATTCATTCAATAATAATAGGTTACTGAGACCAGTCATATTATGTGTAATAACATGTTTATACTATAGTATGTCCTTTTTACTCATAGACTATCTTAATTGCAGCTGTTTGTCTGTCCTGAATGCCCTATTCAAACTGTGAAAGTCAGTGCTGTAATAACAGTGTGCTGGAGGGCTGCACTAATAAAGGGAAAATCCACCCTAAAACACTGTTATTAAAAAGACCCACAGGCAATGTAGCTTGCATTCCTGGGTCCATCTTACTGTTTGAGTAGCTATGCACAGGAATAAGAAAAACATACCGCTACACACGCTGTAGATGACACGATATCATGTCAAGACATCTGTAGCACAGATACAGTGGAGTTTATATAAGAAAAACACACGTTGCGTGTTGCATTTTACATATGAAGTTCCACTCTCACTTTTTTTCCCACTGGCAACAACAGCTAACTATCACTAGTGTTTTCTTCAACACATGCAAACCAGAATGAAGTTAGCTTGATATTGGATCTTAGATACTCAAAGTATGTTTGTTTTTCCACTTTAAATAATACTTATAAATTAAATAAAACCACATTAAAATAGTTGTTAGTTGTGATTACTGGAACAGGAAGAACAATTTACAGTCACTAGTTTCAATATGTAAGAAAATATATTCACAGAATGGCCAATATCAATTTAACTATCATCCAGCCATGTACAACCCAAAGATAACTGCAACAGGTTCATGTCCATTCTCTGGAAATTGTCAAAGACATTATGGTAAGAAGAATGTAAGAAACCACAAGCTGAGGTAGAGGTAGACGAGGTAGGTAGAGGGAAACAAGAAAATGTTAATTATCACTCTGCATCAGTAACTCCTGGGAAAGCACTGAGCATCAAACATTGATAATATATAACAGTGTGAGATACAAAATTGATGATATATAACAAAACAGTTTGTTTCTACTCCTAGACAGCCCACTGGCTCAGTCTCTCCCCCTCAATCCTGAAGGAGTGTGTGGAGTTCATGAATCAACCTCAGCCACTGAATACACTCATTGAGCACCACAAACAACATGGGCATAAGGTCCCAAATGGTACTGCTTTGTTTGAATTTTCATTCAAGGCATAATTCTCTTATTTATTACCTTAATTCTAAATATTGAAATTGTTCTGCCTTTTCTGTGTCTGTTTTTTTTTTTTTTTTTAGCTCTGTCATCCTCTGGCGATGACTGCATCCTTTCCAGCCTGTCGTATCACTTACAGAAAGTGGACACTGACAAAGGAGACACAGTTGCCAAATCGGGATCCATGTATGTCCCTGAAGATTGGCATAGTCATGTCTCAGTTGGCAGCAAGTCCAAAACAGATGGGGTTGAAAACGTGGCAGAGATAAATTCAGAATCCACAAGGACTGTCGCTGGTGATGGAGAGCACCATGTGGATGATCTGTCTGAGGATCAGGGAGCCTCTATTGAAGTACTGCTTCCTCATGATGACAATGAGTCTGATGATAATGAACTGGACAAAAAGTGGTTTTGCTTTCTGCAAAGCAGCACTGGGACATCCTCTAAAAGCTTCAAGTGTCATGTCTGTGGGCAGGGTTTCTGTTCCCTTAACAAACTGAAGAAGCATCAGACAACTGAAGGCGGTTGCTTGATAAATAGATTGGGCAAAAAACAGAGACAATCAGACTCAAACCATTCTACTAGCCAGAGTAGCTTTTTTGAGAAAATAAATTTGCACCCTAAAACAAAGACTGATAGTGAGACTGGCGTTTCTAGGAAAGGTGAGACCGAGCTCCCCTTGTTACCAGGGACTACAAGACATAACCCTTCAAATCTGAATACTCTTCCAAACTTTGAGCAATCTTATGGGGACCACAGTCTCATTTGTCGGGTCTGTGGCAAGGCTTTCACTTACCCAAAGAGTTTTGACAAACACCAGAAGAGTTGCCTGGTCAGTAGTAAAAGAAAGAGGCAGACAGATCCGAAGTGTTCTGTAAGCTTAAACGATTTTTCCAAACCAAGACCCATTCCTAAGACACAGGAGTCTTTGCCTAGTGAAAATGAAACTGGGCTTTCAAATCCTCTACCCAAGGATTCATTATCCTCTGACTCATCAGAGGAACAAATGTGTAAGAGAAGTAGCCGTGTCAAGACATGCTCTGTATGTGGAGAAGTTTTTACCAGTTCCAATGACTTGACAAGGCACATGAGGTGCCACACTGAACAGAGCCCTTACCTATGTTCCTATTGTGGGAAAGACTTTGACCACTATGAAGACTGCGAGAGACACCAAGAAAGCAAATGCAGGGAATCAAACCAACATCCTCAGCAAAGGAGTGAATTCACACAGGAGAACACCTCGAGCAACACGTCTAAAAGGGATCAGGAGAGTGCCTTATCCTCAAGCTCTTCAGCCCAGATCCCATCAAACCAGGATGCACTCGCCGACTCTATGCAGGCCTCTAAACTGCCTCTTATGTGTCAGGAGTGCGGCCAGGGTTTTACCTACTATAAGAGCTTTGAAAAGCACCAGAACAGATGTTCCCAAAGAACTGTCAGAAGGAAAAGGCGCACAGACTCGAACCATTTTGTTATTTTTGCCTGTAATTTCCAATCAACCGATAATACCCTTGAGAAGAGCGCGAGTTCTGAGGCAAAGGAAAGTGAAACCACGTCATCAACCTCTGCGGAACATGCCGAGGGCTGCCAGAGTAAATCTCGCATCATCAAGTGCACCATGTGCGAGAAGAACTTTTCACAAATTGTCGAAATGAAAAAGCACTATTCCCAGTCACACCAGATTAGAGGCTCATACCCATGTCCTGTGTGTAAAAGAACCTTCGTAAGGTTATGCGAATTGGTGCGTCATCAGCAAAACAAAAAACTGTACCAGTGCTCTGCCTGTAAGAAATGTTTCACAAAACTAGCACTACTGAATATACATGAGAAGGCTCACACTGCAAATGTAACGCCGCATATCTGTGAAACATGCGGGAAAAGCTTCAAATCTCTGGCCCATCTGATTTTGCATCAGAAGAGGCACAGAGATCGGCAGCCGTGTGTTTGCTCCTACTGCGGGAAACAGTTCAGTACAAAAGACTGCCTGAGAGCGCATATGGTGAGGCACACTGGTGGTTACCCATGTCCAATATGTGGGAAGAAATTCTACCAGAGGACATACCTTAAATGGCATCAATATAAACACACAGGACAAAATCCATACCTCTGTGACACTTGTGGGAAGGGTTGGCCGAGTGCAGCTCAACTCAAGCTACACATGGTTCAACATACAGAAGAAAGGCCCTTCAAGTGTGAAGAGTGCGGCGCATGCTACAAGAGAGATTCCCATTTGGTGGCTCACCGTCGAGCCAAGCATATCAGGATGCGGCCGTTTGTGTGTGAAGTTTGCAGCAAAGCCTTCAGGTTAAACAATGAGCTGAAAAAACACATGATGGTTCACACAGGGGAAAGGCCATTTGTATGTCCGAGATGTGGCAAAACTTTCACGAGAAAATCCCGTCTGAGGGAACACAGAGAAAAGGCATGTCTGTAACGTTAAGCTGTCTCTGCTCTTTCTGGCGATGTACCGTATTAAACACTGTTCATGCTTCAAAACCATGTACCATACTTTAGTTTTTGTCATTAACAAATAGTAATTGTCTCCGTGGTGTGTGTGATCGCTTCTATAATTAAGATAAAGGGATCCTAATAAACAAGGAAATACTGTCAGAAGTGACGGGTGATTCTTATTCATTGTAAAGACTGAAGACAAATGGGATTTTACTTTGAGAATTCATCTCCCAAATGTGAACATCTTAAATGTGGGAGAAATCAAAACAGCTCGATGGGCTGCAAGGCCTCCAGAGCACATCAAATTAAAATACTTTTGGAAGTCTGCTGCCTGCTTAAAATGTGAAGTCTGCAAGACTTATGCTTAATCCAAATGCTGCAAGAATCTCAAGGTTGGCAAGATAGGGCACAGGAGGCAGAGCCACCGTTTTGGTGCCTAATAATTTAAAACAGGAAATGTTGAAGTAAGACGGGTGAAACAAGTTCTTCCAATCAAGATTACACTAGAGTCTTTTCTAAGACCTTTACATATACGTGACAGAAATTAAAGAAAGAACATAAACAATTTTGAAGTAGATGATTGAAAAAAATATATATAAAGAAGTTAAAGGCCTGGAAGTTAAGCTTCTCGCAGGAAAGGTCACCAGTCCAAATCCCCTAACCTGACAAAATCTGGGTGGTGAAATTGAACTGAAAATGCTCTGTCCACCCTGAACAATTGCATTTTTTCCCCAATTAATTACATCTCGCATCTGGAGAGTTGTACTTGTTCTCTCTGTGTTTTTTTTAAGAGTGTATTTTAGTGTGCACCTAATTTTTCTTTTCTTTTTTTTACTGTTCGAGGTAGACCCATGAAGCGTAAACCAGAATCCTAAGTGGGTCATGGGACATAGTTGAATTCATGGCATTGCCCCACAGGACATTATAATTGAAAGACCATATCAATATGGTAAAAGTTCATATTTGAACAGTTTCAAAAGGCTCCTCATTCTAGGTCATATTCCTGTGAAACTCGATATACATACACAGATGACCTTGCTCTGCATATTTTTACCATGCCAGATTTTTACAGAAAATAAACTAGTATTTCCCTTTTCAAGTTTTGACCTATCTGTGCCAAAATTTCCTCATTACTAAATTACTGGACTGATGTACAAAAATGCTTCCAGTCATGAAATTTAGTGTTATATTGACCGTGAATAAGATGTTGGCAAAGGCACGTTAAAATCCACTGACACTGAACAACACAGCTACAAAAACATAATGTGTCAAATCAAATTTTATCATATTCAATACAAATATTAGTGGGCCAAGTTTTAGTTAACACAACATTTGTCCTGGTTAGTACTGACTTCTAATTTAAGCTGGGTTTGGACTAGTATACTGTTTAGTAATCATTTGACATCTGTTTTTAATCCTAACAAATTTCATGCCCATGTTACAAGATGTTAAATATTTATAGGTGTGCAGGATGCTGGATTGGAGTGTTACCATGCTTAACATGTTTTAACAAATGTAAATAAGTGTGCCGATTTCCTGAATGAAACAAATAAATCATTAACACTCAGAAAATAATTTAGGGGAAAAAAAAGAAAAAGAAAAACAGACTGACCAAAAGCACTTTGTGTGTCTGTGCTCGTCAACCTTGTGCAATACTGTTGTAGAAAAAAATTTACACCACCAGAGAGCAGTGGTGCTCTAGGGACCACTACCACTGGATCAGAAGTCTCGTATTTTATGCACAGTAGTCATGTTTTTCTTAATGTGATGACAAGGAAGAGGTTTGCAGACACATTTATCTGAAGTCAGTATTGGTAAAGTCAGTCTCAGTGATTCAATGAAAGGACGTACAACAGTCAAAATCAAAAAGACATTCAGGAGCATGCTGAAAAACAAGTATTGCAATATAAGATCCTTGGTGTACATACTTGGATACTGTGATGTTAATTGATCCTCAGTTTGAACAGATAAAGATGTAACTATGACATAAATGTTAAATCTACTGGAATCATGCTGTCTCTTCAAAATCAAACCTATTTTGTCTGCATGGTTTTATTTGGTCTGTAGTGAGCTGTGCCTCTGCAGAGGACAGTGGAGTGCTCCGTTTGGGGTTTTTCCATTTTGTGTGCTAATTGAGAAACAGTGCTGCAGGCGAGGTGATAGAGGGTGACAGACAGCAGCTTTTGGGGAGGGAAACAAACATCCCTCTAATAACTGCACAGGAGGAAACCAGGGAAGGAGTGTTTGTGTCGTTCATATTCAGCGAAAGGTACCACGGGGGGAAAAGGAACACTATATATCCTTTCTTATTTCATCGCAAGTGTAAGTCTTTTGAAAGAGCCACAGATATAATGTGTAGCACAAAGGGAAATTTGAAGTAATAAAGCTTGGCGGATGTGTCCTCACAACATCACACTACCTGACAGCAGCCAAGCGAATGTGAAAATATGTTAGAAATCCCTCAAAATGAGTGCAGAGTGCACCACTGAACAGGTAGGCAGACTGTGCCGCTCCTCCGGGATGTTCTGCGAGGCTGTCTCTGTCTGCAGTGCCACTCTCATTTTCTCAGACTCAATCCCCAAGCTGTCCCTCTCTATCTCCGGTGGGAGAGTGGAGCATGGAGCAGGCTAATGCCAACCGGAGAGCTCAGGTCCCTTCTGGCCTGTTAGGGCTCTGCTGAAGTTAAAACTAATATCTCTTGGTCTCAGGCATGGCTCTGCATTATGTAACTACTTACATCCAGAAGTTTTCACAGCCTGCGCCAAGCAATTATGCTAATTGTGTAGGACCGGTCCTCTACATTTTATATATATTTACAGTAGTAACTACAGTGCAATCGTCCATACACAACAGTACAAGCATTCAAATAAAAGAGCCATTCCACAATGCAACATGTACTGGAGCTGATCCAGGAATGGCCCCTGTAATGAACCAGGCCTCAAAGCCAAAAATATTCAGGGATGTGAAGCAGGTCCCTCATGCAGTTGGAAAAGTTCAAAAGTTTAACATTATGCAAATGAGTACAGTGGTAATGGCGCGACGCCCAATCACATTTGGGTGTAAAGCTGGAGATTACAGCTATGTAGAAAAGGGGCAAGATGGCTGCAAACTCATTCTTAAATACTGGTAGCAGTGCTGTCATCGCAAGGTTATAGTTTTAGATTGTCACTGCTCTCATGTGTTTATAGTTTTTTTTATTTTATTTCAGTTACAGTTTAGTTCTTCCAAGTTTTCAGTTTTAATTTAGTTTTTTAGTCTCTTTAAATGTACATTGAATTTTTCACAAAAACAAACAAACTAACTTAAAGTTGGATTCACTTGGTTTCATGCTGCATAATTGAAATGCACTAGTGGACTCAACAGTAATTTAAGTTCAGACCTATATCTAAAATTCTAAGTAATCCCAAACTGGACTCTAGCAATTTGTCCCAAGGATTTCTAGTGTGTGTTTGACAAATAGCGAAATGATCACTGTCTTGTGATGCATAGTTGGCATTAAAAATAGCCATTAATTATTCACCTGAAAGAAGAAAAACAAACTGAAACCATTCACCTTTGTTTTAAATTCAATTTTATAGTCTACTTTTTTATTTCAGTTTATTATGATGTATTTTAAAACGTAGTTTTTGTCTCAGTTTTAGTTACCCATAATAACCTTGTATCAACATAATCCAAAAGAGACCAAATTCAACTTTTCCTCAATGCAGTTATTACATAATGTGATTACTACATCAACTCTACATTGGATCCCTACGTTAAGCTTGAGAAGGGTATGAGCACTCGGTTCAAACACTTAATTTCACAGAATTATTCTCCTTCTTCAGTACCCACCAATTCATCCCGTAGGCTATTGGACTTACATAACTGTCTGAATGGTGTGTACATAACTTACCATAATGTTCTGTCTGGAGCACACACACTGTAAAACTTCACTTTAGTCTGAAAAGTTTAATTCCAAAACGAGATATCTACCATCTCAAAAAACGATACCTACACTTGATTGATTCATTCATAGCAAAAAATCCAAAGACCTGGGTCTCTGGATGACAACATGACAGCTTAGCATCCTGTATGCTCTATATTTTAGAAATATTTATATAAAAAAATATCAAAATGGATATATCTCTTTGGAAGATAACTAATTAGTTGTTCATATACTGTGACAATAAAACATGACACCACTAGTATATCTCATCACATTTGCCATTAAAACAGGCCTAGTGATCAACTGGAGTATCACAAAATTTTGCCTTCTTTACAGAGGAGAAACATTTACTTGGGTGGGAAGCCAAAAATCAGATTTTATACATTCATTAAAAATAGGATAACATATTGGATTGCTGAGTGCTGCAATGCAGCTTTGATTGAATTCAGTCCAAGGTTTGCAGCAGTGTTGAAGGGGTTCTCACTCTGTAAAACCGTTTTAGTCAGCAGAAATATCCTAAAGAGCTGGTGGGAGCTGCATGTGTGTCACCAACAACAAATGTCACTCAGTAGTG
>OMKZ01019215.1:0-11494 GCA_900302535.1 Neoniphon sammara
AGGGTAGCCTGGATCAGTGGATTTCAAAAGTGATGTCCAGGGACATTCAGGATTCCTTGAGGGGCTTCCAGGGACTCCTCCGCAATTTAATCCCCTGTAATTTAATTCACTAGAAATTGTTATGATCCAAAAAAAAATGTATGAGTGATCATATTAACATTATTTTTTAATCTCACCACTTTGAATCTCTTTGTCAGTGTTAAAGCACGATATCTAAACAACTAAATACTTCATATCGTAACTTCATATCAGGGTCACTACGGCAAAAATCATGTAAAATGGGGCGTCTGTGGCTTAATTAAAGTAAACATGGAAATCCAGAGTATGAAAATCTTTGGGAACCCTGGCCTACATGACCACATGGCTTGGGTTCAGCCCCCTGTTTTGTAGCTGATGCTGCACCCTGATCTCCCCAGAGGGGGTCAAGTGAAAAGATAATTTCTCCATAGGGATCAATAACGTCTTACAAAGCATAGTAACACACATGCTGACTCATGGAGGCAGTTACTAATCAAGCAAAACATCGCTGGTTTTGATGCTTGACCTGTCTTAAAAGTCCTGTAAGCCATCTGAAAATGTCAGCCTTTACTTAATGACTCTGAATTTATTAATATTAAAGAGTAGGGTGGATAGCATATGGCCTATCATTTACGTTTGAGCGAACGAGTGATGTATTCATCAGAGGTCACAGAGTGATGCAGCGTGTCCTCTTAAGCCAGTTGTCCAGCTGTTCCTCTGCTTCGACCCGGTATATGGATCCTCTGTTGCTCCTGTATCCCTGCAGGGCTCTCTCACTCACTTCAAGTCTATTTTTACGCTGACCTCCAGGTTTCCACTGGCTCACGGCCTCCTTCTGGCTCGTATCCCAGCAACCAGACATCTGCAGCGGCCCCTGGTGCTGGCGTGCCTTCAATGGCATCATGGGACTTGTCCACATCTTCCTTTTCCTCAACGTCAAAGACGGACCCTCGCGCTTCCGCATGGCCAGCTTTTACGCGGTGAGAAGTCACTTTTAATGAAACTGTTGGTCCCCCGTTAGGTTTCTGGTATTTTTTATTTATTTCTCGGTGCTTGTTTTCAATAGCTGTGTTTGTATATATTCCACGTATTGCATTACATTCTTTTTGACCTACACACACGCCCGCAGAGATACACACACACACACAGGAAGATAGTTTGCATTGTCATCCTGACATATGCGTCCTTAGGTTATACAGTGACGTCAGGGCTGTCTGCAGATGACTGATGGTGTGACCTTCTCTCCTCCTTCAGTTCATGCTTGTAGAGAATGCCACTCTGCTGTTGGCTGCCTCTGACTTCCTTAGTGAAGCATCATGGGACAGCATGACCCTTCCTGCCGCTGTGCTGTGTAGCTTTCTTCTTGGTGAGTCACTCTGTCTGCTCTCTGTCTTTTCTAATGATTCAGCTGACATGGCCACAGGTTATGTTTGGGGTTTATACATCAAATAACATAATTAGGACACTGTGTTGAGTGTTAAAGTGCATAGAGTTTGAATATTCAAGGTTAGATCACTGTCTCAGACATATTAAGATAATCACTGCTTATAATTACAGTTGAGTCAAATAAGTTTTGCTAAAATTCTGTACTTGTTTTAGCGTACTTGACCAGATAGATGATTGTACTGCGTTATTAGTGCCAGAAAGATCGCTTTGTCAGTGTACTTTTCTGAGAAGGACAAATCATATGACTCCAATGCACTGAACAATGTAAGGATAGAAAATGAACCTGAAATCTTTTCAGTGCTATTCTTTTGGCCATTTACTGTGCTGTGACTGAAATGGAGAGAAAATCCAGATCAACTTAAAATTTTCTGGCAGTAACCCCTGTCATGAGGGGCTTCCTGCAAAAGGGGCTACCAAAAGACCATGGAGGCATGACTAGTGAAATATTAATCAATTTGATAGACCAAATTGATTATGCTAAGATCAACCATTGCCTCCTCCTGTGCTTTCCAGGCACTACCTCTCTGGTCCTGTACTATCGATTTCTCCACCCCAAGTCAACAGAAATCTCCCAGGGCTTGAACCACAACCACATGGGCAGTACCTGCATAGAGCGAGGGGAGTCTTCCTTCTCCCTGGGGGACAAGAGCCTGCCAGCGCCCTCCATTCACAACCACGGCAGCTTCTCCCTCTCCGGCGTGGCTGGCTCCCTGGTGGATCACCCGGGGACTTGCGGCGCCCGGCCCAACAGCTCCTGCCCCTGCTACCACCACCACTGGCTCCTGATCCGGCTGGCCCTGAAGACAGGAGACCTGGGGAAGATCAACAGGGCATACGGGGCAGGCGGGGCGGCGGCCATACTGGACATGGAAGAGTACAACCAAGAGTTTAAGAGTAACGACGGCATCACAACCACGGCGGGAGGCAGCTGCGACGGGGTCTCCACCTCCGAATCACAGGAGAAGGGCCTGGCGCCCCTCTCGGACTGCAAGGAGGAGTTCCAGAGTGTGAGCGAACCCACGTCGACCGAACAGGCTGAAGAAGAGGAGGATGACAGCCTGGAGATGGAGAGCCCGCTAGAGTCGCCTGCATCAGACTTCAAACGCAGCTCACCAGAGGGCAAGTCTGTTTTCGGAGACAGTCCAGAGCCGTACTTCTGCCCCACAGAGTCCAGTTCAACCCTGTACTTCAGCGCTGATCCCCAGTCTCCCAGCAGCGCCAGTAACCCCCGTCTGGACCGGGACACAGGGGGCCTGGAGCAAGGCTCATGCCTCAACTCCATCCCCAGCGATCCAGCCCTTCACAGGGATGTGCGTGGGCTAATGGGTCGGGTGGGGCCACGTTACACCTCCACCCCTAAATTGGACTCTGGAGTGCTGGACTCCCCACCCACCGTCCCGCATCTCACAGGCCCCAGGAGGCAGCTCATAATGTCCCGAAGAGATGAAGACGAAAACTTCTAGCTTTCTCATGAGAGAATCAGGGAAAGATTAACAGCAACTTATCCAGCATTAAGGGAATACACCAACTTTATGGTGAATAAGGTTTTTGATCAGCTTAAAGGAAGAGTTCACCCTAAATACAAAAACAAAGATATTTTCCCTCTTACCTCTAGTGCAGTCTATCTACCCAGATAGTTTCTGTGCAATTTGGAGGCGTTTCCAGTCTGCTGTGATCTTCCCTGTCTCACTTAGCCCCGGTACAATGGAGCTGGATGGGGGTGAAGAGTTGCAATGGGAACTATTTCCTGCCAAAGAACACTGGAAAACCGCATCTATCCATTGCTAAAAGGACCTTGAAACAGATAGATATAGTGTCCCGGTGTTTTTCGGCATCATTGCACTGAGGTAAAGGGAGACAGGGAAGATCCTGACAGACTGGAAACATGGCCAGATCGCACAGAAACTACCTGGATGGGTTGATCATTGTATTAGGTGTAAGTGGGTGAATTATCTCTCTTTTCTGTATTTTGGGTAAACTGTTCCTTTTTGGGTAAACTGCTCCATCACACTTGCACATGTGTCCAGCTGTATATGCTAACGTTTTCTGAGATAGCACTAAGCTAGCTTGTTGACCTCTAACAATATACAATCCACTAAAGCATTAGCGTGAACTAAATAAATAGTGGACACACAAAAGGGAAACTGCTAACAGTCTTTTCATCAGACAACAGTAAGGTGATCAAAGAGCTTATTTGCCAGGAAGGTGATGTATGGAGCTCAGACATGCCTTTCCCCCCTTATGTTCCACGAGTATTTTTTCTATGCTCATAGCCTCAGGTGATAATTAGCATTAACCACAAGAATTTTACTGTGCAACAAAAAGAACAATGGTTCTCAGACGTTGTAATAAATTTGCACATATTAAGGTAATGACTTGTCGTTATTACAAAAAAGGTCTAGGTATGTGCAGCTGTTTTATGATCTCGGAGAACTGGGGGTCTCCGTATTGCACAGTAAAAATTTCCTGTGAGTAATCTAAGTGATTGCCAGGGGTTAGACAAACTACTTCCAGATCCCAAGGGGTCAAGCCTGTCTGAGCCTTATTCCTTAACCATCTCAGTGCAAGCCAGAGCTTTGTTGGCCTCTTAAAAGCACAAGTATCTTCTGTATCATACATCTCCTGCTGTGATATTTGTTATTCCCATTGAAATACAAATCCCCTGTCCCCTCAAACAATAACACACTGTATTTATAATCTGCTCTTGTTGACTGGCATTGCTTAGAAACAGAGCTAGTGCGTCAACTCGGCGAAACTGTGTTTGGTGTTTTAACTTCTCTCTTTTTTTAATGCTGTTTTAAAAACATGTTGACCATGTAACTGCTGAAATATGTTTTGAACTTATTCTGTAGGAAAAAAAATGTCTCAGGCACCTATTTGACTTAAAAAAAAATGTCAGTTGTGGGGAAAAAAATGAATACACGCTCTCCAGGTACTTCTTGTGACAATGTTTTTTTTATGTGCTTTTGATTGCTGTATCTAGGGGGCAATTGCATTTTTGCTCATTACTGTTCTGTGAAAAGGATCAAATCCACAAACGAAATAGCGAAATTATGCTGGGTTTCATATTTTTCTCCCTCTCAGGTGATTGCCTATCTGAAATTTGGATCTGTGCGGTGCAAGGCCACTGGTGGCTTTTAACAAGCAATAAATATATATTGGGGTGACTTGAGCAAAGTAGTTTTTTCAACTTTATTCAACTTTTCTGATGTATGAAACAAAAGGAACTGATTCATAGGCAGCTAATGACAGCTACCTTTTTGATGATGTTATAAACATTAAATCTAACCACTGTGTCTGTATGGGTTGAAATCTTGAACTGCATCTTGTCACTTCAGACTTGGGAGATGGCCTCGAAGAAGGAATTTATGGCACTCTCCCTTTAAGACGTTGCGCATGCGCAGATTAATGATAAAGTTAACTCCTGAACTTCGTAGTCAGAAAAATTCTGATTTAGAAAATAGTAGGAAAAATCTCATTGTGCTGAAATGGCATTTCGCCGAAGAAACAAGAGTTACCCTTTCTTCAGCCAGGAATTCCTAATTCAAAACCATGCCGACATCGTCTTCAGTTTGGTGATTTTCATTTTGATTGGATTGATGTTTGAGGTGAGATGAACTCAGTTTCTCATTTTTTCCCTCGTCTCGCTCAGCTGTTTTAAGTTGGCAAGTCTGCTGCAGTTTGTGAGATGTAGTTAGCCGACGTGAAATCTTTTATTATTCATTCACAATAAGTTTGAATTGCAAAAACGTTGCTTGTTCGCC
Source organism: Neoniphon sammara (assembly GCA_900302535.1). Classification (NCBI taxonomy): domain Eukaryota; kingdom Metazoa; phylum Chordata; class Actinopteri; order Holocentriformes; family Holocentridae; genus Neoniphon; species Neoniphon sammara. The sequence goes on from OMKZ01019215.1 coordinate 5,229, forward strand.
TGCATCTTAGCTTATCAGTGTAATCAGTTCCGCGGATATGGTGGCTGCTTGATATAATTGCTTACAAGTTTTGTGAACAATGAATGTTACTTTCTGTTGGCAAAGCTGCAGCTTTTGTCACGAGCGCAGACTAAAGACAGCAGGATACAAACTGCAACATTTGGACATTTTACTGAAACGTTACATTGTGACAGTTTTCAACGTCTTTCTCTTCATATTTTAATCCCAAATTGGTCGTCTTCCAAAGTAGGTTTTGTTAGGTCAGCTGTTGTAACGGGACAGGCAATTGGGTTGACAAGTTTGAATTGGGCCACAAAACTAAACTGTGGCGTTGTGAAGTTCATGGGTGTCGTCTTAAAACTTATTCCCTGATTATGTATCTTTATCGACTGCATCACTTCATGTTTTTCCCAGTAAAAGCGTCTTGATTTTTGTCGCCAGCAGACAGCCCGCTGCAACAATTTGATCCTGTGAACAGAGGAGGGTCAATGTCACATAGATAGGCAGAATAAGACGGAAAGTAAGGCGTTTTTTGCTTTCAGTATAAAAGCATCACCATTTGCCCCAGCTTTATTCGAATGCATGTCCATCGCTGAGGATTTTATTTTGTGAGGAACAACCGGAAGCAGTATCTTTTTAACTCTCGCTGCCTTGACAGTGGTAGTTAACTGCCACGTCTCAATCTCTGAGCTGCTGCTGCGGGCTCAGCTGCACGTCTGCCTCGGTCTGAGGGGATTTAACCAGTGACATATAGTAACTGTATTATTTATCTCTTGCATTATTGGGCCTAAATAGCTGGACATGCATGCGCCGAAGTGCACTGCCAAGCCGCTGCTCGGGTATTTAGAAAAGTTTCAGTCCGGAATCACGGCTGTGACTGCATAGCTGGCTGTATTTAAATTGGGAAGGGGATTTCCTTTAGTGTTCGTGTTTCGGAAAAAGAGAGAACGGCAGCTCAGTAGCTGCTCTTGTGAACTCGGGACTTTGGCGCTGACAAGGCACCTGTGGCCCCGGCGCGCAAGGAATGCTGGTGACTTGTTGAACAGAGCAGCGGTTCCCAAACCGGGGTCCTGGGGCCACTGGGGGTGCTTGAGGGGTCCTATTGTGGGCCCTCAGCATAAAGTTAGTAATGACAATGTGCAGGGGGACTGTTTTCTCCCCTCTGTTGTCATCTACCCACCTACAGTACAGTTACAGTTTCTGATTCTGCAACAAATCACATCTGAAAAACAAATATCTTCTAAGCTGAGGTTCTTTGGGGCAAAATGTTGTCAGGTGGTGGTCAGTGGTCAAATGCAGATTTGTTGGCACTGAGTGGAAGCAGTGCACTCGGGCTTCCTAGTGGAAGTAGCAGCGTCCCAGGTCAATGCAAGCCTTGTCATGCCGACCAGATATTTTCACCAGCTCGGCACCTTCACCCTAAGGAATTCACCTCCCAGCATCCAATTACAACGCCAGAGGGGAGGATTGTGTGAAGATATTATAACCCCCCATTAACCCAGCCTCTCTAAACACCCCCCCACACACACACTCGCATGAGTGAGAGTTACCTTCAAGAGTTAGCTTTTCAAAGTTACATCCAAGACAGGTTCAGTTATGTTGCTAATTGCTGGTGCCGAAACAATTTGCCAGTCAACTGACAAAATTATCAGCTATAATTTTGATAAACGTTTTTGTCATTTATCATGTACAAATGCTAGTTATTTGCTGGTTACAAATTACAAATATTTGCTTTTCTTCATATTGTTATTATAAAAGTAATATTCTGATTATTTTTGACTGCTGGTCAGACTAAGCAATTTAAAATTTTTGCTTTGAAAAAAATCCACAGACTAATGAGTAATGAAAATACTTGTTGCTTGCCGCTGTACTAATAATTATCTTATTTAATTTCCAGGCAACAGCCAAGACGGCCATACTGTTTATTCAGCCTCAGTATAATGTCAGCACGCTATCACCAGGTATGCAGCTCAGTTCATAAATTATTCAACTACAGACAGCATGTTGTTATGAGAAGACCAGCGTGGCAGCTCACAGCTGTGCAGAGTGGATGGATGCTGCAGTCTTCATTAAAATTGAATCTTATTGCAAAGGTTAAACATCTAATTAGGATGTCCATTGCCACAGTATTGCTCTTTTTTTAAACAAGCATTGTTTTAATGCACTGTTTGACTTGCCAGTTCAATTTTCATGTGTAAACATTTCATGGTTACACCTCTGCTGTATTGTTATATTAGTGGTGTTAAGCAGCAGAGTGTAAACACACTGTGTTTAATACACACTGTCATTTGTAACCTCCTCTGTGTGTTTAGAGGGAGAGGTGACGTTGTACCAATATGGGTGGAAGGACTGCGCCACCATCCTTTTCTACTTCTTCATCACCATCATCCTCCATGCAGTAGTGCAGGAATATGTCCTGGATGTGAGTACCTTGTCCCTGCAGCGCAGTGCATCATGGGTATTGTTGGATGTCCAGGCCAGGAACCTCAAGAGAAAGTGTGGCAGATGTTGCTATAGCAGTAATACCGCAGAGGATTTGACAGTGGTGCAGCTAAGTACTAGAAGTATATCATGAATTATAGCTTCTATACAGCGGCCATCACCATATGTACTGTCTGACGAGTTTTATTCAAATTTCACTTCATGCATTTTAAAAAAAACGAGCATGAGAGAGAGCAAATGTTGCTAAATAGTTGCACAAGAGTGAGCAAGGCAATCAATAAAATTAGAGAATCATGGGAATTACCAGGAAGGTCAGAATCAGATTGCCTGGCTTAAACCAGCCATTGAAATAGGCCTGTTTATATGCACAGCAATATCCTACTAATATTTGGGAAACTCGAGCACAGTTCTCGTCTTGGGTAAACATCTTCGTGTTGTTATCATAATTCTGATAGCCTCTTTTTTTCACAGATGACAAACTTGGAAAATGCTATTATTAGACTGGATGCTTGAGATGTCTTAAGCAGTTTACTGTTGAATATTTTGCTTTGTAATATATACAAGGACGTCAAGATACATCCAAACAGCTTATCCAGAATAAGACTTTAATCAGGATATGAGCTGTTATCCTTAAGAGTATGTGTGTCTAAATGCACTTAGTGATACTTGAAAGGACCTTTTGACCAGGATACTTAAAAATCCACTGAATAATAGGACATAAGGGCAGTCTACTGGCTGTTTTGGAGATTTTTTAAGTGCTTTGAGCTTGTGAAAGGCACTCAACAAATGCATAATATAATAATAATAATTCTAATAATAATAACAATAATGATAATAGCTCCAAAAACAAGCTGACATTTCTTACACTTAGGATTGAGTTGGAGAGAAAGCAAAAAGGGGAGTAGCATTCATTGCAATTGAAAGTATGAAGCCTTGTGTAACTGTTTACAAATAGGCCAGTGTTGAGGAATGAGATTTTATTTTAGCACCGCCACCATGGGTTGCATCTCGAGTGGAATGTTTTTTCAAAAACGGCATATAAATAGCATCCGCCGTCTTTTGTTACTCTAGGTGTTTCCTTTGGCTCCTTGTGTGTGGTAATTACGGGGTTTTACATAACCTGTCGCTGTCACTTACGTAATGGCACCTTGACGTCTTTTGTCGTCAGACGTGCTGTCCCTCACGCGTGGGTCCTGGTGTGTTCACACGACATGTTGTATTGTTCTTATTGCAGAAAGTGAACCGGCGTCTCCATCTCTCCAAGAGCAAGAATAACAAGTTCAATGAGTCGGGCCAACTGTGCGTGTTTCACTTGGTGTCGAGTGTGTGGAGCCTCTACATCCTCATAACAGTGAGATTGATTATGCAACTTTGATAAATGTTTTCAGCATAGGCTATCACTCTCTAATGGAGGCAACATCACACACATTGTTAGCTTACACACACAAATGAAAATCACAATTGAAGCATTTTTCTGAAGGATTCTTCTCCCCCAATTCCCTCACACAGGAGGGATACCTCCTGCATCCCAGCAGCCTTTGGGAGAACTATCCCCATGTACACCTCAGGTATGACTAATGATGTGGAAACTATGCTGCACTCATTTCAGACTTGTTGCAAATGACCTCCGGCTTGTGAAAATAACTAACTGATCCGTCATCCAGCTCAGGATTACAAGAATTTCGGGTATCACTTCAGAGTTTCTGTTTCTCCAAAATTCAGCTCATGTGACGTCAGAACACACAAAAACAGAGCAAAACAAATCATATAAGCCAACATACATATAAGCCACAAATGCTTACATTTACATTGTACATACATAGTACAATTAAAGCAATAACCCATAATTGAAAAAAAAATATGAGTTTTTATTTACTACTTAAGCAAATACTGCTTCATGCACTTTTGGTATTCCCCATGGTGAAAAATTAGAGTTTCTTGTGGTCAACCACTTTTCTAAAGTTAACGCTGTGAATGAGATGATGTCGCAGGCTGAAAATTTACAAGTTGGAAATTTAGAGTTCCGAGTTGAAATGAATGCAGCATTAAATCTAGTACCAACAGGTTTATGTTTTATGATGGAGTGCTTGGATAATATAATCAGTATAGTTCCCAGGCCTGGGAAATATGGATAAAAACATAATATTAGTCTTTGTTTAATTGACCTTTTGACTTGTAAGTGCCATTGGATTTCTTTTTCATTCATAATTACTCATTATACCACACTAAAAAATATTGGCAACTGCAGCTTATGCATAAAAAAGCTACGACTGATAATGACTTTAAAACTAAAAAAACATTGCAAATAATCTGTAGACCAGTATTGCTGTACTGTACAGTTTCCCAGCTCTGTTATCGTCTTCTAGCTTGTCAGCTTCTTCCTCCATGTGTGCAGTGATGGTTTTATGTAACACCCCTCCCTCCCTCTTTATCTGGTCCAGGTTTCAGGTGAAGTTCTTCTACCTCACTCAGCTGGCCTACTGGCTCCACGCCTTGCCGGAGCTCTACTTCCAGAAAGTACGCAAGGTCAGTAGGGAGGCCATGGGAACTGGAGGAGTGTGACTTGATAAGCTGTGTGTGTGTGTGTGCGCACATGCATGCATGGGACTGTGCGAGTGAGTGAGAGAGAGAGAAAGCAGATCCGGGATGTGTTCAAGACAATACCTACAGTATGCAAATAAGAATTGTTTGTTTTTCAGGAGGAAATTCCCCGTCAGCTGCAGTACATCTGCCTGTACCTGCTACACATCTCCGCAGCATACTTGTTAAAGTAAGTATCAGATAGAAGGAGAATTTTAGAGATGCATGATTCCTATCTTTCCTTGGAAGACTTGGAAATTCAAAGACTAGGTAAAACCAAATGCATGGAACTTAAGAAAACAAATATAAGAAAAGTAATAATGGAAACTTACAAGATACCATAAATTATCCTTGAAAAGTTAAGATGATGACCTCCCCATTCAATTGGTGATGATGAAATAAATTCATCTTTGGAAGCTCCACTGCACAACTAGGTCTTAGTGGCCCCATAGATTTGAGATTAACATCTTTGCACAATTTTGTCATTAGTATCGTCTGTGCAGACATCTGGCATGGTGACTTAATGCTGGAGAATAAAAGTATTTAAGTATAAATGAAAACAGGAAATCAGGGTACTTATTAAGTACTGCTATGTCATTAAGGGCAGTCTGTCTAAATAATAACAATATGAAAATACATGTTTTAAAGCATTATTGAATGCAAAATCCACGTGTAGATGTAGTTTATTAACAATCTAAAAATACATAGTTGGCATGGGAATTGATAAGGTTATACATCCCACCAGTGTGTTACTTCTTTTTCCCATAATCCCTCTGTCCTCTGCCTCTCCCACCATCACTTCTGTCTTGCAGTTTGAGTCGTGTGGGACTGGTTCTCCTCTTCCTGCAGTACGTGTCAGAGCTCGGCTTCCACATCGCCAGACTCTTCTACTTCACTGACGAGAGCCACCAGAAAATGTTTGTGTCTTTTTTTTTTTTTTATTATTTTAATGCAAGTTTAGTGTTTTTTTCCCCTCCACAGGTGTGATTTTTGATGCGTGTTGCTGCTGTGTTATGGCATTTTCAAACTGATTGGTCCAAGGCGGGCAGTAGAATTACAGGTCAAAATTGTAAAAAAATGAACACAGCCAGCTATCCCTGCTCTATAAATTTGCCCCTGGGACCATCAATGTACACCACATTCCATTATAATGCATTTCTTGGATATGCAGGTTTCCCTTAAGGCTGTTTCATTTTTTGACCTATTGACTTTTTACTTTTCTCAAGGAAAGTGAGATACACTTG
>OMKZ01019220.1:0-11074 GCA_900302535.1 Neoniphon sammara
CCCCCCCCCCTTGAGATGTTTGTCTGTTTTTAGTTTTGATTTCTCCTTCTGTTTTACTTTGAACTCTGACATCCGTACCTTCCCCAGGATGTCTGTCACAAACTGCAGTTCAAAATTGTGACAATGCTTTCGTTTTTCCCGAACCTCTTTATGAACTTCCTGTTTTCGTATCCTTTTTTCTGTTCTTTCCCTCAAGGTCTGGCGCACCTGATGTTAAACCGCCAAGGTATGGGGTCTATTGGTTTGCTTTACCTTCCCAACCCACCAGATCACAGCATTTCCCTTCCCTGCAGTCATTTTAGTTAACTGTGTTGCACTAATATTTCCTATCCTCTTTCTCCCACATATTTGCCTATTCGTTTTTGCTTCCTGTCATGTTATGCTCACTGTACTCACTCAATTTTTGTCCGTCAAACCTTTGTCCTGACCACTGACTGAGCTACTGGAACATCACCTTTGACCTCTGCAGTTTTTCACCAAGGTAATGCATCTATGCTCATAGCCTTTCTTCGGCTTGGTTTCATATGGTGTTTTCAAAGGGAATAAACAGGTGTCAGGAGTAAATGTATCTCAGGCGAAAAATGTTTTGAGCTCTCAGGCCAGAAATGTAGGTTTTCATTATGTCATATTTCCGTGCAGTGGAAATATGTCTCATCAACAAATAGCTACTTGGAATGTTTCAGGGCTACTGCAAATTATGGTTTAAAATAGAAGTATAGCAGCAGAGCAGATTATAGCTTGGACATAGCAGGAGAATATTATGAGAGGAAGTCTTTTTTGCATTTGCATTTGTTTCCTGACAAATTTATTCATGGCTGTGTTGCATACATTCATCTGATTTACATACAGTTAAAGGATAACACCGATTCATCAAAATTTTCCCCCATTTTAAGTGGGTATATTGCATTGGCTCAAAATGGCATCAAAACATTCTGCAGAGTCTTAATTTTTATTTAAATTATCTGTCATTGTGGCAGTAATTTTGAATTTTATTGCTGATGTGTTGAATATTCATATGGACACAGATTCAAGAGGAAAAAAAAAAACTCAATACTGATAGGAGCTCTTTTCTGTTATTGTTACCCATGTGGCTTTAACCAGTAAAAGCTGATCTCCATGTCTTCTTTAACTGCTCCCTCTCAAGGAAGAGACTCTAATCTATAATACCCTTTTCATATTCATAATAGTGATTGGGCTGCACAAGGTCAAAAGATAACATACTCAACTCAAGCTCAAGCATACTTGATGAGTATGCTGCTATGGCTCTGCTGCTGCCTCAGCTGTGTAGCAGTGAAAACCTGCTGCACCAGACTAAAACTACTGTGGTGCAAAACCTTAGAGAGAAAAAAAATACACAAACACAATACAAAAGTATGATTTTTAGGAGAAACTGTTCACATAGTTGAGGGAAAAAAAAGAAAAAAAAAAGCTTGAGATAAAATTTTGGAATGCATCTGCTGGTAGTATGGGTATTTTGTGTGCTTAGTCACAATATATTTATTTTTGCTTAACTAGACTTATAGATCTATTCCTTTAAGATATTCATGTTCATACATATTTATTTTACTGTTTGATCTGAGAAATCCATATAGAAAGATGTAGATAAAATTCACCATCCTGTCTCCATGGCAATCAGCATTGTCTCTAAACATAGAGACGTGACAGTGCAACACACAGTCCTCATTTTTCTCCTCAGCGAAATGTTACACAGACCTTATTATGCAGGTAAACATTAATATCTGCTTCAAATGCTAACAAATGTTAAACATTAATATGCTTTCAGTGTATTAGAAATTTCTGATCTGACCTAAGACACACCCTGTTATTATCTCACAAGGGATAATAGCATGATATCCTCTGTAATGATAAATGCCATTTACCACTACATCTATGTATTGGTGTGTCTTGTAGTTTCACTGAAATTAAACCCAGTCACAGTTTCCAGCTTCATAGAAATTAAATTCATACTGTAATAGCAGTATGAAGTGGTAAAAAAATTGAGGAGGTTTTTTTTTTTTGGTGGTTTGTTTTACATAAACTGTATTGCTATAAACATTACTATACCTAGAGACTTAGTACAAGTCAAAGTGCAATAGCAGAGTATTTTAGTTTTGACATATGAAATTCCTGTTCCCATAGAAAATGTATTAGCAACGATGAAACAATGAATATACTGGTTTCATATTGGGTGCTTTTTCTGGTTTGTAAGTGATAAAACTAATACAGAGGTCATTTGGATGGAAATGCTCAGACAAATATGTTAGAGTATGATTTCACAAAGTCATTCACCCATTCATTATAAATGGCGCTGCTCCAGGCTCTACATCAGCATGACATCATAGATTAGGGTCTTGGTTCTGTGGTTGCTAGCTTTGGGACAGAGTTGTTCATGTTCAGAAATTGTGATTGGTCCAAAAGATAACATTGTTCTTTGGCACAGGCTCCTTCTTCACCTGATGGGTATGATAATAAAACTATGCAGCTGAATATATATACTGCTATTGCCTCAATCTTGTGATTCAGATCTTCTGCTGCTTTAGAAAAAGCTCCAACATCAGATATTTAGGGTCAGACGTATGTCCCAAAGGCCTGCCAGTGTGGTCTGTCATGGAATGAGTAGTAAATGTAATTGCACCATTTCATGCATCAGTAAATGAGAAGGAGAGGACAGTAATTGATTGTTGAATGAAAATGTATAAAAATAACACTCAAGGCAATACACAGTCAAAGCAGAGCTAGTGTTAGTAACAGCACATTTTTTATGATTTCATGGGTATTCGTATAAAAGTTTCATTCAGCCGTTTAATTTTGTATCAGAGCTTTGTTATTGACTTTGACAATGTTCAGTCTTTAACCTGGGGGAACACTGGAGAGAGTACGCTGGTTCAGTCAGTACTTATTTTGGCACCAAATAATTCCACAATCCAAAGGAGCAAATCTAAAACACACCTCTCTCCTCCTCTCAGTCTATAAAAGAATGAACAGCTTTTTCAGGCTTCAGAAAACTCAGGTGTGGTTGTGCGCCCATGTGCTTCAGTCCCAGCATTCTCTGCCAGCATCCACTGAAATACACAGATTTAAAGTGCAAGATTAATCAGGCACAGGTGTGCCTTGTAGAATGGCTCGACCGCTCCTGGCTCACCACACCAACTGACCGATGCTAAATCGCCACCACACCCCCACACCGCCTGACTTAGGCTGGGGTGCGTCCAGCCGACAACTGACTCCTTCGCCTCTGAGCGGGAGAGGAACTCACCAACTGCCATCTGTGCCCCCAGCTTATGGACCACTTTGGAATTAATCATCTGTAAAGCCCGATACTAATGAGTGATCCACGGCATGGCATTTTTCACACGGCAGAGCCAACAAGAAGCGTGGCATGATTGGGACAGAGGGTGGATGGCAGTGGGGGCCCAGGGGGCCGTAGCAGCAGGTGATGTCTTTCCACGTAATGGCAAGGCATTCCTTCTCTTTTAATTTTTGGACTCGTGCTGCAACAGTTTGTGGCTAATGTAAAGCACGAGGCGATTTCTTTTTGGACATGAGCCAAGGACAGGCTGCAATGGCTGCTGTCTTATCTATCTGACGGGAGGCTTGTCCACACTCCAAAGTAGTGCCCCAGATACCACAGCTCCCTCTGAACAATCGCACACTTCTTTGAGTCGGTCATGAGCAGCCACCCACCTCAAGGACTCCAGGTGCTGTCAGCTGTCACTATAGATGATGGTGTCAACTGAACAGGCAGCAGCATATAGGCCATGAGGGTGCAGCGCCCTGTCCGTGTGTCATTGAAACGTGGCAGGTGGCCCGAGCAGCTGAAAGGAAGTGCAACGGATTGGTACGACGCACAAGGCATGGGGAAGGCCACTTTCTCTTTGCCCCGGTGAAAAGGAATGTGCCAGTATAGCCCTTGGTCAAATCCAGTGTTGGGTAAAAACGAGTGATGTCTGTCCGGTCCAGCAGTTAGATGACCTTGGGCGTTGGAGAGGGAATGGACACGGCATTAACCTTGTTTTTGTCAACTTAATTAACCTAAACTTTTTGCTTGTATTAAGGCAAACAATAGGGGACAAGTCTCTATGTGGTATGAGATTAGCGTGTTCTGTTAGGGGTGAGAGCACATCTGCAAAGCACTTTTTCAGCATGGTTACCCCTGCTGTCTTCCTCAGTGAAACATGGCCATCACAAAGGACAGAATTGGGATTGGCTGGTTTCCTGGTTGTAACTCATCTCTGCTAATCACCGTGGTAACCAGAGACACAGGGACTACCTCATTCTTGCCTTTGAGGAGGTTGATATTTTTATCTGTGGTGCCTCCCCTGCTTCAGACTGTGCTACTTCATAACGGACATCCCCCTGCTCGCTGTGTGACAACAAATGGCCTTGCTGCTCGCTCAGTCGATTTGAGCTGGAAGTGAGGAGAAATGCAAGCGCTTTGTCTCCGGCTTAAAAATTGCCTCTCTGTTTTACAGGTGCTGTTGACATTCCCTGAGCCAGGAGCAAATTTTTTTAGCTACCACTTCAGAGTTAGCGCTTACGTCTCGGCTTTTAAGAGACTCCTTGTGGTTCTGAACCAATAAAGCAAGATGAGACAGGAACCTAAGGTGATGTTAAGAGGAGAGAGAGGGAGGGAGAGGGAGAGAGAGAGAAATAAGGGTGACACAGCAAGGTGTGACAATGGGGAGAAGCAGGGGAGACAAAGTGAGATGGTTGGTGCCGGCCAGAGGCAGGTACAGGCTGCTGTGCTGTCCCTGGGACTCTGGGTGTCCTCCCACAGTCATTTACAAGAAAAGATGGTTCTCTGCTATGGCCACGGCTGCTGCCAAGCTACAGTGTTGGTGACACTGGACCCAGTCAACCGTGACTTGTGGATGTCCATCTGGCATCAGGCCAAATGAGGCTAGGATCGTTCTTCTTTATAAGCTGGTAATCGCTCTGGCAGCAGACTGGGGGCCATGAAACACGCCTCGCAGGTGAACAGGGGAAACAGACATGCAGCACAGTCCCTCTCTGGCTTTACGCTGATCCCTCAAAGACCCCCAGGAAGGCTTCAGGGTCGTCCGACAGTAACATCTTTGCTAGGAAAAACTGGAAAAGATTGAAACCAAGAAAGGTAGATTATCGGGGGGGAAGAGGTGGTTATAAGCATACAATTATGTGTAGCAGGCAAACTTTTCTCAATACAGTGTTTAAAATGAGGCTGCTGAGATATTAGATTAGTGTTTTGTTTTGCAGTTTTGCAGAAGCTGTACAACAGGCCTATTCAATTGGCACCCGGGCCACATCCGGCCCCAAGGCAACCGCCGAGTGGCCCAGCAAACTTTAATTTTAATTGGCTAATTTAATAATAATTTTAATATTTTACAATTTTTGCATTAATATTATTATTTTAATTGTTAATAGCAATGTTATGGTAACCTGAATAGTTACAGTGAGGGTTGCCCAAAATTCGGAAGCAAAACCAAAAACAATAAAGACCAGAAGAAAGAAAAAAAAAGAAAAGAAATAGCCTATACTCCATCAGTGAGTGTAGGCTGTATTTCCCAAATCAGCATTTTCTCACGTGATGCAATTCCGAGCAGGCTCACATTTCTAAATGTCTGTCAACTCTAAAACGGAAAATTGACAATGAAAACCGTCAGTTTAACCCTGCATGGACTGGTAAATACTTCTTTATTTTTATATGCAAACGCCAAACTACTGTGCTTAATAATGCCATGATTTTATTTATTTATATTTTATCACCCTGTTTTTTGTGTGTGTTTCATTGGTTACTATTATTGGCACATGTTATGGTTCTGTGATAGAATTGATATCTCTGATTCTGCACTATGTATTGTGACTGGGTTAGATAGGTTACTAAAATATTTTCATTTCAAAAGTCTTAACAATAAATACTGATATTTTACTGCATTCATTTGCATTTATTTTAAAATTTGTCATTGCAAAAAGCTTTTTAAAAAGTTTAAAATAAGACACTGAAAATGTACGGCCCATCTACATCTCCTGGTTTTAAAATCTGGCCCAACTGAATTTGTAATTGAATAGCCCTGCTGTACAACAGTCATGAAGTAAGCATTCATGATGCATTCATGCTTACTTCATGAACAATCAGGAAGTTAGAATTGTCTGTGAACTATTCCTTTCTGGTAACCAAGTTAAAAACTTGACAGAGGTTTTGTGAAATGTTGATTTTGATTGCACAGTTTGATAAACAAAACTCCTATGATTAACCTATTTTTAAGTTTCTGAAGATAGTTTTATTTTCATTCTGCCAAGCAACACTTTGTACACCAAGATAGTGGTTTTCACATGATTTCCAAAACAAGCTCCTAAGTGTTTACCAGTGCCCAGGATATGAGGCTGACCTTGACGTTATTCAGAGCAAGCTCTGAAAAAGGAAACTTCTCTTCTATATCAGAGAAAAGTGGTTGTAAGTGAGGGCAGTCATGTCTTTGGAGCTATCAAGTGGACACCTCAAACTGGTGTTTGACTGAATTAGTTTCACGGCTCTTCAAAAACACTCTACCATAATTTCTCATGCCCCATAACCACGAGTCCTTCACAACCATCATCAACTCTGATAGAACTGTTACCACCTTAACTGTGTTGATGCTACACTTCCATTTGGGTTTACACCCGGCTCACAACATCATTCAAATTACGAACTTCACGCCTCAGCAACAAAGGGTTAATGAGTAGGCTGACATCGATGCGCAGAGAATGTCTGCATTGTTCTTATAATTAGAGGTCAATTTAAGCTAGCAAGGCCAGTAAATTGGCTTTGCTGGCTTAAAATGAACAGATCAGACACAACTATATACTGCAAAACAAGCGTAGGTCAAAATGACAGATGAAACACCTTGCTCAGTATCTTTGAAGTTGCATTTACAAACAAGGATAAGCTGAAGAGTCAGAGGAGCCTAGTCATGAATGCAAAAGCTGCATTGTATCACACAATGGTCAATAACACTTCTAGCTGTGCTTCAGCGTACAACGATGGTCCAGTGTCACATAATACAGCACAAACCTGGAAGGGTGGATTTCACTGTTATAAAGATTAAGGATGGGTTTCAAGATTTGTTAAAGTATGTGCATGGAAGGCCTTAGAGTTTTATCTACTACCTGCAGTATAATAAAATACAGAATCATTCATTCAGTATTCAGTAGCACAGAGAAAAAGCCCAAAGGGCAAATCAACAGAATTATTTCCTAACACAAAGCAGTGGGAACTATAGCTTCTCAGTTCAGTTTACAGCAGTTCACTAATGTCTCCTTTCAATATTCTGTCGGTCTTCACATTTAATTTAAGTGTCTAGACTTGTTATTTGCACCTGCAGAGATTTTTTTTTTTTTATTAAAAAAAAAAAACGTATTAGTTGCATCTGTACACCTCATGTGTGCTGGTGTTAACGGCTTTATGGGGACTTTTGGATAACTGTGATTTTAAGTAAGTGTGACATTTTTTAAATGATGGATAGCTTTTCTGTTGGTGAGTGAATTGAGCTTTTGACAACCAGAAGCCCTTAGGGGAACCCCAGGAGTCACTAGTTAATCTGAGCTCTGATGCAAGGGGAGATGAATTTGTTCAGTTTGGTTTGTGGTTCAGTTGAGGATGTGAGGAGCCTTTTCATTGTCCCCAAAAGAATATCAACATTCTTCTCACAAAACAGATCAAAAGCTACATACATCTATTGCTATGCGGAATCATGAGTGACATCATTGTTGGTTGAACCGATGAGACAGGATTGTGTGATGTGGAAAGTGACTTTCTATCAAGTGCAGAAAACATAAGAGTGTATTAATAGTGTGATTTCCAGAGTGGAAAGTATCAAAGTACAATATTGTCGTTACTTTGAAAATTGTCACAATACTCAAATGTAGTGTCACAATACTTGAGTATTGTGAAACTATATTTTTCTGCTGTACATTACAGAAGGAACTTTTTTTCTGCACTACATTTATCTGACGGCTGTAGTTACTTTTCATAGTAAGTTTCTATATGCAAAACATTAAAGATGTTGCATTGATGCAAAGGTGATGCATGCAGTGTAAGGACTAGCCAACAGTATATGGAGCTACAACATTAAACTACTTCTTACATCAATAATTTAACACTTTGAAAGTAACCATTCTTGACAATGGCTACTTTTACTGCTACTATTTCTATATTTTTACACAAGTAACATTTTGGAAGCAGGACTTGTTTTTTTTCTTTTCATAGAGTAGCTGTCCATTATGGTATTACTGCTATATTATTACTATTTCAGTGCTGTCTGCTTATTGCTGTTGGTGTAACATTGTGTTGCAAACCTTTGGAGTTTCAAGGACAATGAAGCAAAGAACAACATCGTTCTCCTACTCAATGCGGCTAAAGCTGGTAAACACTTTTGGACAGGTGATGAAATAATTGTGTTGGAGCTGTGTGTTAGGTTTTACCCTACATTAAACAAATTTTGTTGGACATTCCTCAAGCCAAACACAATCAAGAATATTCTCTCAAGCAATTTTCCTATTTACAGCACACCACTCTTTCAAAATATACATGATTTAAAGCTACAACTCTAATGTATGTAGTGATGACCTCTATAAATGAATATTGTGTTCGACATACTTTGGATTATTATAGTTGTTGAGTAAGACCATATTTTTCAGTGATTATGGATAAGCTTCAACCTGGTTGGAAAATTATGTTTCTAAGATGTTTCTCCTTCACTCTTAGGGCAGGAGGAGTCAGTGGCAACCTTCAAAGGGAATGAGTTCTTCAGCTACAACTTGTCTCAGACGCCCATCCAGAGCAGTTTGGATGAGATCACGCTATCCTTCCGTACGCTGCAGAGGAACGGCCTCCTGCTCCACACGGGGAAGTCTGCAGATTATGTCAACCTGTCCCTGAGGAACGGAGCTGTGTGGCTGGTCATCAACCTGGGATCCGGTGCCTTCGAGGCCCTGGTGGAACCTGCCAGTGGCAAGTTCAATGACAACGTCTGGCATGATGTCCGTGTGACACGCAACCTCCGCCAGGTATGCATCACTTTCACTGTATCCTCCGTACTCATCCTCAACTCAGAGGAACTCCGATTTTACATAAAGTCACCTTGTGATTGAAAGAGTTGCGATTTGTCAGCTCATCTCCCAGAACTGGAAGACAAAACTCATGAAAAACAAAGAGCTTACAATGTTTACTTGATCATATTACATTTTTCTGCGAGTCTGTTTACCCAATTTGCACCTCGATGACTCATTCTGCAAAATATTTTAGGCGCACTTAATAAGTATTTTGTTACCCAAAAGATGTCACATAGACTGTTGGTAGTACAGTCTATTATCAAAGCATGAATATCTACAACTCGAATGCCCTTTTGGTTTCTGTTGAATGATGCAGCCTGCTGTGCTTTGCCAGACTCCTTAGCTCCCATTTTCCACTTTCTGATAGATATTATAAACTTCTATTAGGTCATTGCCCCCTTTGTCATGAAATAGATTGCTTTGGTGGAAATGACTAAATCCATTTATAATCAGCAAGTTGCTTTTCCTGTACCGAGCGTATTAAAATGATGCTCTGAGGGTCTTATTGCCTTATTGAAAGAAAGACTCACATGATACAGAAATATCATAGAAGTTACCCATTATTCATGTATCCTGCAATAGTGCTGTAGTCTCTGCAGTCTGCTCTCTTCTCTGCTGTTATGCAGTGGAACAAAATTTGCATATTGTGTCAGATTTTTGACAAACTCCATTCAAACAAAAAGCAAACAAATTTTCAAAAAGCAATTCCTTTGGCAGTGGGTCAACATTGCAGCAGTATCACAGCAATCATGCTAGAAACAGCGAGGCTTATATAATGGCTACAACTAATGTATGTGTCTGACATTGTTTAAACCTACTATGATTTTTCTCATGTGGTTTGGGTATATCAGTCAAGTTCAAGTTCGCCGTAAGGTTTCATTCACACAGTATGTTTTACAGTGTGGATTTCTCAATTTACAGACTGTCAAGATGTGTTGGTTGAATACTATCCCTTGCTAACCCTGTTCTGTTGCCTTCTTCCCAATCATTCTCCAATGTATCCCCACTTTGCGTTCATTTAAACCAGGGCTGTTCAGCTACTTGAGGATGATGGAAATTATAACTTACATGTTTTGCTTTGAGCTTCTAAACACGAATAACAAAAATGTTTGGGCCACAAATTATATTGACCCAAGCAGGGCACCTTTGGGATGGGGTGGAATGGAAGGTTTGTAGCATAAATGTGCAGCTGAAAAATCTGCAGGAACTGAGTCACACTATTGTGTCGAGAAGATCCCTGTGGAATATTCCCTGCACCTTATTGAATTCATGCCTTGAAGAATTCAGGCTGCTTTAAAGGCAGAAGGGAGGTTCTACTTGGTACTACCTAGGTGCACCTAATAAAATAGCTCCTTGAAAGATGAACCGCAACCAAGCCTAAGATGTTTTTCTACAAAATGAGTTTTGCAATGTGCACTGTATTTATAGCAAGTTAACAATATCCATTGGAATATGATTTCATTGCTAAAACTTGTGAACATTTTGTGTCTAACTCTCCATTCTTCATTAATAGATTCTGAACCTGTCAAGCTAACCTGTGTATAACTCCCATCATCCTCCTCATCTATTTCCTTACCCATGCTCCCAGAGGAGCAGCAATCCAATGCTTACAACCCCGCTGATGCTTTCAGCCATGCATTTGATCCCTGTGTAAATTGCTTTCCCCTCAGATAAGTTACCTCCCTGACATGTAGATAGGGGAAACTGTAACTCCCGTGAGGGTGCTGCTGGAAACATTTTATTAGATCCGGTGGTTCTTCTCAGGTTAGGAAACCTTGCATTGCTCTCTCTCTCTCTCCATTTATCTTTTCTTTAACTGTCCTGTGTGATTTTTACTCATCCTCTCTCCTTCTGTGACCCTACTTAATGAGGCATCCACATATTTATGGTTCTGTACACACACACACAATTTGTCATCCATTGTTTTTTTTACGAATCATGCCCTCAATTCTCACACTAACTCTGAACTCCACTAAACAGCCATAATATGGGTCGCCCTACTATC
>OMKZ01019221.1:0-11594 GCA_900302535.1 Neoniphon sammara
ATTATAAAAGTGGTAAAAGTCATAGCAGCTTATGACTGTATTGCTTCATCCTCCACCTCAGAATAAAGTCTCTAACAGTACAAAAAAACATGACCCAACCTTTTCTGATTTCATGCATCAGTATTAGCATGTAAGATTGGACAAAAACTAAAGGACAACAGTAACAGCCATCTGAAAACCTAAAGAAAGACAAAGACCACTGTTAACAGAACTTTTTACACTGAAGGTTCACAAGCACAGATCAGATCATTTCAAACCATGCATAAAATATCTTCTTTTTTTTAATCAGTGATGCCAACTCATGATTTCTAGCTGTCCAATACATCAGAACTGTGAACTACATTGTCAGAATATGTAGTATGAAACTCTGGTGGCATTGCTTAAGAGCACAAATTTTATGAGGGTGCTGTCTTGCATGTTTCAAAAGCGTCCAGACCTCACAAGTCTGCAAACAGTGTGAGACATGAATTTTCACAAATACACATCCAATGTTCAGTTGCTATGTGCATTCAGGCAGCATGACTTACAGATCAGTTACAGCTGCAAAGATTGTTGAGTGTCCAGCAATGCTTTTAATTGATGAAACAGAAAGCGATGCATTAAAAATACCAGTTTTAATATACAATAAATTGGCTTAAGGTACCAGTTGACCATGGTTGCCACTTACCTGACCTCTGTACATCTAGCTCACTGGAGTCCAAACATCTTTCTTTGTAGTACTGTTGAGCACAGAGGTTTGAGTAAAGCTGGTGGCATTTCAGCTACATCTAGTAAGATAGTGGGTTAGCAAATTTGGACAACACAGTAAAGACACATAAGCTTAAAAGTTTTCATGCTGAATTCTAGTTAGGGGTTTCAATAGGTGCTATAATGGTGGTGTTGCTGATATGGTTTTCATGTGATTCGTATTTAACCTGGAAGTGTACGTCGTGCTTTCTGTACACTGAAAATTCTCTTAATGGTTATAATATTTGTGAGTAATCACAAATATGAGATTGAGTAATAGTCTAGACAAATGTCTGGACCTCCAGATTTGACATTTATCAACATGGCCCTATTTTCAACAAGGCTTGTCATGGTAATGATGAGTGGGTTGCAGTTTGAACCACGTTAGCAAAAAGTGCAGGGAGCAGACTGCCATGCAATGATGCCCTGCTTAGTGATTTACACACAACTCACTGATTATGCCGTTACAGTTTAACAAATTACACTGAATACAGCAAACAAAATAGTTTTGATAAACTAATTACACCAAAGCAAGAAACAGCTCCATGTACCATGTACACTTTCTTAAGTATGTTAATGGAAAAGTTTATTGCAAGCCTGTGAATCATGAATCATGAATCTTGTGTGTGTGTGTGTGCGCGCGTGCGTGTGTGTGTGTGTGTGTGTGTGTTTGTGTTTCCCCAGGATGTGGACAAGCCCTGTGACACAGTCTTGCAGCAGGTCTCTATAGAAGAGATTCTTGAGGAGCAGCGGTTGCAGCAGCAAGCCAAACAGGAGACAGAAAAAGTCAAAATGCAGGTCCTGAAGGACAGAGGCCTCTCCATCCCCAAAGCAGATAATCTAGATGAATACTAACATTTCCTCTATTTCCATAACACTCTTTCTGATTTTTGCATTGGACTCTTTGGTTTTATGTTGAATTTGACATTTATTTTGAGAGGGGATGAGTGTGTCCTTTGTAGTAGACACAAGGCAGCATCTTGGGCAAGGCTTGTATTGTATACTGTATTGATTCCTTTTGAAATATATGGGAGGTCAAAGTACTTCATTTTTGTTCTGTTATGGCTGCTCAAATCTTGTAGAACATGTTGGCAAACCTAAAATCTTACGCGTTTGTCTATATGTTTGTAATTTAGAAAAAAAAGAAAAGATTTTCTTACCTCAGCACTTACTATTTTGTAACTCTGTTAAAGTGAACCTTTTTATTTGTAGGTGATATTTGAAAACAAACTGTAATGGTTATGCTCCATTAAAGTATTTTTTGTTCCCATAATGGCAGGTCTTTCATCTAGAAAACTACCTACTTATTGCTCACATTTTCAGGCTGTGTTGCTCATTCTGCAGTACTTGAATGTGCTAAGATCTACTTATTGTTTTATGGCAAAAGTAGGATGCGGTGCAAGAAAGCAAAATGCTAAATTGCTATATGTGACAATGCAAGTGTGTTTTTTCTCCCAGCAGTGGTGGTTACTCATAAGGCTTAAAACCCATTAAACATTGACATACACAGATGTCTGCGTGTTTGTTGTTGTTGTTGTTACAAATTGGATTTATTGAGGGGATAAAAAGGAAAAACGGCAGAGCCTAGATCTCCCAGTGCCAGTCTCATCCCAGACGATGGCGCCAGATTTCCCAGTATAAAACTTGAAAATACTGTACATTGCACGCTGCAATGTGACATCAAACGTGAGAAACATGCATCTCTTGCTATCTGTGAGGAAGGAGCACCATTTGGGTAATTAAATTTAGGCAGTCATTATTTCAGTGCACCAGACGACCTGATATCAGATTAAAAGTGATCAGTAGGCGTCTGGGGAAATCGATCATGTAATTCCTTCATTAGTCAAGAACAACCTTATTACCGCATTTAGACAGTCACTCAGATAGGGCCCCTCAGCAAGGAGAAGGGACCGCTTGAATACGCCCATTAGACTGGAGGAGTGGATAAACCGGTGATAACGTTGTCGACTTCAAGAATAAACACACGTATTAACTGTTATCATGCTGCTACAGGAGTCAGTATCCTGCCAAGGTGCATTTTATGCAGAAATTTGGACTGAGGAGAGATTGTACAGCCGTTAGGCAGAAACCGTTCCAACTGAGCGTCAAGTGAGCCAAAGCGAAATAGAAGTCTTCCGGTCCTAATTTTCAAAATAAACGCATTAGCCTCCTTTTAGGAATACTTGAGTTATGTAAAATGGTTAAAAGAGGACCTGTCTTGAGTCTCTGCGATCTTTTGGGCATAACACACACTCAAACACTCACACACACATATCTATAAGCTTCAAGCCATGAGATAATACTTTTAAGTTTTAAAATTATTTACCAATGAGGCTAACTTCCATTACAAAATGTTACAATGAGACACATGGGAAAGGTGGAAGATAAGCTTTCTGCTTGAAAATTTGGTACATGTCAGATTGCTGTGTTTTATATGAAATTAACAGAGTAAACAATTTTCATCGCATAGCCATATGCCCTTTTGTGATCACAACTTATTTTTTGTGATCATAATTATTTTTATGAGTGGCACTGCAGTGTTTTGTTAGTTTAGCACCCAGCATGAACAAACTGATGTGGATCAAGCAACCAGTCGACAAAAACCTTTATCAGGGTACGGCTTCTGAGCAGCTGTTTTCAGAGGTCATTACCTTATGTTCTTTTTCTGGGACTCAAACCAGTATAATACTACCAGTAAGGAATGACACTACTGGTTGTAGTCTTTCATTTTTATTTTATTTAATTATCTCTCTTTCTTTCTTTTTTCTTTCTTTCTTTATTTTAAGTAAGCAAGACACCATCAGCAAACCACGCATCTCACATCTGTAAATTTGTGATTGTGGCCATTGTTTCTTCCTGCTGTCACCAGCACATTAAAAGCAACACGCAGCTGTGCTCAGGACATACGTACAATGCTTTGCTGCACATTTGTACCTCCTGCAGTCCTCTTCCTACAGGCCCAGAGAACAGTATGTCATCAGCATAAAGACAAAATGAGATTCCAACTTGGCAATAATGGAGGAGGATGAGCATTTGCTTTCAAATGCTCATCCAATAGGTGGATAATTCGATGGGTGGATTTAAGTAGCTGTGCAACTGTTAATAATTACAATAAAATATATAATGGAGGACAAAACAAAGATGTTGCATTAATTATTGGAAATGCACAACTGTTGATATATTGCTGAGTCAAAATATTTAGATTTTCTCAGGCATTAGCAAATTGCCTATGCTCAAGTATGCCTTTTACTCATATAGTAGCTCACAGTAAATTTAAAAAAGGAGCACATTACAAAATGTACAAAGAACCAGACAGTTTGAGCAAAGTTATTTCTGAAGACATGTTCGACATGGTTGCCATGCTGTGCATGAAAAATTAAGCCTTATGTGTGAATAGATCAGCTGGCCACATAGATTTCACAGAGAACACCCACTGGATTGCATGTATCAGAAATTGGGAGATCAATGGGAGAAATGAGGGAGGAAAGGGAGGAAGGAGGGTAAAAAATTGGGAAACTCCCGGGGAAAAGACAAGCATAGAAATTTTTTGTTTTTTTGTTTTTTGTTTTATGCTTTCAAAATCGCCTCACTTCCGGCCTTGCTGTGTCTGTCACTGGATGACTTGACGCAGCTCCCATAGAGGCCCAGCCCATTTTGATTACGCACCAAGAGGGGAGGGGGGCGCACTGATGTCCTCTCTGGTGCACTCAGCCAACCCCTGCTGTTGTAATGTAAAGCTGGTAGTGTATCCCGGTCTTCCGCTATTAAGAATGCGTTAAAGGACCTGGTTTGGTTACATTGGTGCCTCTAATCTGACCATTTTCTGCACTGGAGAGAATCCGCAGCAAATTACGCATGGAACGGTTTTGGGGGGATTGGAGTAGAAATGCAGCGCCGCACTTCCAGCCCACAACAAGAACCATGCCCAGCTTACATTGCAAGCAATTCTATGATATCCTGTTTTATCCCCTACGACTGTGATATGGGTGAAATTTGCTTGGATACAGACGAGGAGTGAAAAAATATATATAATACATCCTACAATCTGAAGGACGCTGTTTTCACTGCAGACGTTTGAGTGCCGAAAATCTTCATTTAGGATTTTTTAATGGAGCTGGAGAACATAGTAGCCAACACTGTACTGCTAAAAGCGAGAGAGGGTAAGTTTTCACGTAAAGGATCTCGATGCATATAGAAAGTAGGCCTGGTTATTTCATATTTTGCGCAAAATATGCAACAAAAGTGAGAATAATGGCACTTGATGACGGCAGACACAGTAGGTAGCCTGCAGACTGTATGGCCCATCACAGCTTACAGCAGGTAAATTATACAGATGCAACATAAAAAGGCCCACACAGCCTTATGCAATATTCTGTCTTCTTGGAAAGCGCTCACGTTTTCTTCACTGTTTATCACATTTAAACTAAACCCAGGCTCAGATATATTTTTTTTTCAGATGCATCGAAATTGACAGATCGTACGTGTTATACCCAAATATAAGGGGGGAAAATCTGCCTCCCACATCCGCTTTCGCTGTCTGTGCAAATGAATGCGCTCTTTCGCAACATTGTACATGCTGAGGCACATACTGAAGGAGGTGCATACTCCTATCTTGAGAGGGAATATACCAGTAGGTTGGTTCGTGTATGGTGATCTGGTGACGTGACCGATATTGAAATCTTTGATGGGGCCCGCGCAGGTTCAGGTTATCAGTGTGGGAACAGTCAAATGTATGAAATGGCCCGGTTTTGCTTGGGCATACATTTACGCAGTGAGAGAATGACTGCATGGTGTTTACCTGCAGGCCTTTCTGCCCTCAGCACGACCCTGTCCTATTCAGAGGGGACTGTCCGTGATGCTTGACACTGTGTGTTGGGGCTTCACTCTGGATTTGTTGTTGTTGTCATGAGTTGGATGCATTGACCCAAGGCCTGCTGGGTTATAGGTACAGTTGTTTTAGGAATTAGATTCTCAGTGGATTTGAAATGAAAACATCTTGGCTGTCATGAAAGAGCTTTTTAAAACATTTTCATAATCGCAAGCCTGTGCAAATGGCTTCATTTATTGCTCACTTAATGCTGAATAATATAGCAGTCAATCTTATGCATGGGAAGATAAATTAGAAGAATAAACATTTATATACATTCTTGAGCTGAGGTCACCTCTAATGAATTTAATAGGGGAATTCAATCATTTCTCAGTTTACTTGAAACCCACTGGAACGTCTTCAAGAACCCCTGGCGGCCCTTGGACCCCTCTTTGGGAACCAGTGGTTTGCAGGAATGCTCCAGCGTCATACTTCTCTGGAACTCTATGCTTCGAAACCTCAAGTTCTTCGGAATAAACGATGCAGTGACACCCGCGCATGCTCAACTTTGAATGTAGCGCATGTTGTAATGTGGCAACAGTCTCGGTGGAGTTGCAGAGTGACGCAGGAGTGGAGCGTGTGCCTCTGGCATGGCCACGGTTATCTCACAATGATGACATAGTTTGGGACAGACAGGGACGGTCTGCATCGAGGTGAATCAGAGAGTTGTGGGAATGAATGGAATAGTAAGGGGACTATGCTGTCAAGTCCTAAATGGGTCAGCCAGGTTCACAGAGGGATGTATTAGTCTGTAGCTGAGACTTGGTGCTTTATGAGAGCAGAGACTGGCTGGGCTGGGTGAATGAAGCTTCATGAATTAATAAGAGCAGTTAATGACCCATGACCGATCTTGCTTGTCCCAGCTGCTTTAGTGGTGCTCATCCACTCCCTGCCCTATGTTGTTGCAGAGAAAGGGCTTTACATTTTCACATGAAGGGATGAGATGCGTCTTTGAGCTAACAGCTGAAACGCAGCTTTGAAGTTGGAGAATGGATGTGCTTGTTGCACCGTACAAATGTGTCACAGATCGTTATGAGTGCTGATTTGTTGTGTCCCGCCACTGTTTGAGTCATTAGAGGTCTTATATTACAGGCCGCAGTGCCAAAGCCTGATCCCTGTTTTAGTTAGGAGTGCGTCTCTGTAAATTCTCCCATCGCTCCTCCATATGCATGCCACAGTACAGTATATGCAGAGGCTTATTTGAGGTCACATACCAGTGACAGCGAGTGAATGTGAATGGAGTGAGGAAAAAGTGTTTATTCCTGTTTGTTTATGAGAGTGTGTCTTGAGCCAGAGCTGAACTGAGAGGCATGCATCCCCCGTCCAAACGCTCCCAGGGACACGCTCACAACAGGAAGGCCCAGTTTACACTGCGATCTGTGCCTGTTTATGCCAGCGTCCTCACACTTCCCAAATCAGTGAAACAGTGCAAGTGGCAGTGTAGGGATAGAAATATGAAACTAGTGATATGCTCCGACTCTCTGTAAAACGACAACCAGGCCAAGGCCTTGTGCCATGTACTGGGAAATGCATCATTCTTTGTTTTTCCTTGATGCCTGATCTGATATGAGTTTGTTATGGGCTAGATTAGGTTAGACAATGACAGCAACATAAAGCACATGTCATTGTACAGTCACTGATTACACCTAGAGCAGTGGTTCTTCAACTTTTTTTGCTTGTGACCCCTTAAAACAAAGCAATGCCTGCTCGTGACCCCCGTCTCAGGCTGCACATGCAGATCAGTCCAACTGGAGAACAGCTCCATTTTCAGGTTCTTGTATTTATTGACTTATCAAAGGAGGCCTCCGATTTTAAAAGTACTCAGTATTTCACAGGAAAAAAGTCAAAAATGGTGAAAAGATACAATACAATAATAATTTTATATGATAAAAATGTGTTTTCATATGGCATAATCATCTTGCGACCCCCTCAGAATCATCTCACGACTCCCCTGGGGGTCCCAACCCCCAGTTTGAAAACCACTGGCCTAGAGAATGTAGAGAGGGCTTTAAGATCAGCTGGGATTCAGTCAGAAGTTTTGGATCAAAGAGGATTTATGCCCAATACGTTGTTCATTGTTAATCACAATGTGGGAAAAAAACGCAAGTTGATCTCCACTGGCAGGAAAACAAAACAATTACGACCATATTGCAACATCTTGTTAAGTAGCCTTGACCGCAGTCTCGAATAAAGCCAAACAGTATTATGCACTATCAGTTAGATACAGCCCAAAAGCTATTTAATCAAATTGATCGTTACATAACAGAGTGAGTGGGCTATTGCCATCCGAGCTCCATCTTCCTGTGGAGTCGCTCTCCGGTCTCTGCGGAAGATACAGTATGGATGATGAGTGTGTGGTGAAATGAAACACCCGATCTCCAGCGTGGTCATCCGAGTATCATCTGACAGCTACCATTAAGCATGTCAGAGCTGCAGGAAATTCTGATGCGCTGGATAAAAGTCTTAAGAGCCCTGCTATCTGTATGGTCTTTGTCCGCTGAGGAAACTGGGGGTCACAGCAGATAAAAAGTTCTGGTAAATTATTCAGGGGTCATGAGACACCCGTGGCTGATGATGGCTGTTTGTTTCAGTGTGAGATAGCGAGTGTGATGGTCTTTTGGCAGAGCAGAGGTAGACTGTGTGAGCAGCTTTAATACCAGAGGTGAGCAGGGCTTTCTATACTCAATGACTGTTATGTAACATTAGGAGCAGGAGTGTATCTTTCTCAGCAGCATTGGAGGCGTCACTTCAGCGTCATTTTCTGTTCTGCTGTGGAGTGGGCAAGTGTGTGTGTGTGTGTGTGTGTGAGAGGGAGAGTGAGTGTTAGCACGGGGGTGGGGGCCACATGAATTCCTTCGTTTAAATGTAACCTGAACTGAGGCGCTCTGACGAGAGTAACATCCTGCAGTAGACCCTGAGCTTATTATGTGTGTGTATGCATGTGTGTGTCCGCCTGCCTGCCTATGCGACTGCTTCCCCATTCACAACTCTCGCTGGCAGCAGTCACAGAATGCAAGCCAGGCGAGCGAACGTCATCGGCTGTCTAAATGAATGAGAGTTAGGGGAAAACTGCACGGCTGAGTCCAGATGCCTTTCTTGAATTGCAGTTGCAGAGCCGAGGTTCGGGCATTTCCCCCCGAATTCCACTCCGCTGCCTGGCGGCCTAGTGTTTCTGATTCATGTTGTGCTTTGGGAGGCTGCATTTAAACAAGTTGAATCAAGTGTTTCATCATCACCATCTGTTGTACGATTCAGCGCAGCGAGGCGCCTCACACAAACCGGCACATTTACACCACCGACACAAACATGGATATGTGAATGTGCTGCGGACGTGCAGGTAGAGCAACCTCAGGCCAAACAGTCATAGAGGAGTTTCTTAGAAGTAATCATTTATTTCCAGGTATTTGAACTAAGGTGAGGCATTATGGGAATATGGCAGCTGTTCTCTCTGGTTGTTTTGCCCTTTGTTTCACCCTAAGTCTTCCCACAAAGGAAGAATCAAATACAGTAATTAGATTGAGGGACAGACTTGTTGAAATAATGATACAATTTGCAGACCTCTGATTGGCTGGTATCCTATAAAATGACATCTTGTCGTTTTTTAAAGGCAGTTTTTAGTCCAAATTTAATAAAGCAAGTGTATCATCTTGTTATGTGCTTCATAACAGTTATATCTCATAATAAAGTTATATCTCAAAGTCCCCTGCAATAAATCAAAATCATTTGATGGCCTATTGGTTGTCAAAACCTTATTTTGATAATATCTTACAGTATAAATCAGGCATCAGTTCAGAATTTTGTTATATTTTGGGGCCTTTAATAAATGCAGGATTCGTTTGCATGACAAAACAATAATAGGATAATCCAAAGGGGAAATCCTGCATGATTAGTTCCTAAATATGGCAGAATCCAATCATTTAAGAATCTCCTGTTGAATAGTGCAATAGGATTATCAGGGTCCTAGATTCAGATTACAACAGACTCTGATTGGATTCTGTTGTGTTTGGAACCAATCCTATAATTTGTTTTTCTTCCCGCTGGACTCCTGAAGGATTTTTGATTCCAGCAAACATCACAGGCCAGCTGATCTGAGATTACGGTAAGCTATGTATGATATAAGATAACAGGCATAAAGTATTTGTCCATTTGTGTGGGCTCTCAACACGCACGGCACGGAGTCTAGGAGCTTGTTTGTGTGTGTGTGAGTGTTTGTGTGTGTGTGTGTGTTGGAGGGTGGTGGTGTGCTTCATCATATGATGCCAAAGCAAGTCTCAGCAAGCCAGGGGAGCTGCAGATGATACAGAGAGGAACCATATGCTGCTAAAGCGGTGTGTAGGCTGAAAACACACTCAGATCCACACCACGACTGAACTGCTGCCATTCAGCCTCAGCAGAGAGAGAGAGAGAGAGAGAGAGAGAGAGAGAGAGATACAACACTGATTCATTTGCTGACACCCATGCAGTCCTGTCTCATCCCTCACCTGTCAGCTATGCGGACTGGAAGGAGATGCAGTCTAAGACCAGCAGAGTTTGTCTTTTCCCTTTATTTCTCCCCCTCTCTCTCTTTCACACACACACACACACACAACTGCCTGGAGTGTTTCTCCCTCAGGACTCTTCTGAAAGGACTGAGCCATGACATAATGCTGTTGAGTTTTATTGGGTAGACAACTGGAGAGCATAAATGGAGGAGAGAGTAAAATACATGCGAGGAAAACAGCCTGTCGTTTCCTCACTGGGTATTTCTGTTTGTTTGCCTGGAGACAGGCGGGATAGAGGGGATTAGGAAAGAAAGTCTATCACAAATAGCTGCAGGACTCTTGGTGACCCAATCTCACATACCTCATTTTTAACACTATCCTCACAGCTGATTCTCTTTGATTTTTAAAGCCATATTTCTCCTAGGTTTAAAATAATATTCCAGGATGCAAACGGAAGACATGACTACTTGAGACACATCAGCAAAATAGTTGACAGTAAATGACTTGGATCTAATTTTCCTTGTTTGTAAATGTGTTAGAAGTACAATCTTTGCACATAGAAACCACTAGAATGAAAGTTTTATGGACTACAGTACCCAGAACAGTTGATGTTGGTGGTTGGCTGTGGTAATGTACTTGCATTTTGGGGTATGTTTTATTTGTTTGGTGGTGTATTTTTCTTATTGTTGTGGATAACTGGCCGAGCTTAGACAACATGACGTCATAGTCAGATACTTGCAATGCAGCTACAATGCAGATTAATAGCTTTTTTTTTTTCAACTTCATCAAACATCAAGTAAATGTCAGGTTTTGGTGTCAGTCCCGTAGAAGCCAAGGGGTTTTGTGCAGAGATTCAGCAGCCATACAGGGAGAAATCCATTGTAGAAGAGGCAGAGATACCAAATTTTACACCAACACTGGCATCAGTAGACCGAAATACAATGCAGGCACATGACAGGCTCTTGCTTTTTTTTCCGCTCACTACCACAACTGTTACTGCTCTCTCCACCTACACGTATAACCCACAGCTGAACGCAACAAGGGCAGGTACATTCTGCGGAGGCTGTCAAAAGTCACTCTGGGAAATGTAGGAAATCGGTTAGACAACATGTAAGACAAGTCAGGTTGAGCTGATACACCGAAAAAGCAAATTATAACCATTTAATATGGAACACATTAACCATCGCAAACTGATGATATATAACAGTGTGCGAGCGTCCAATCCAAGCTTGGATTTTTCCTTTAAGACAGACGGTTGATTCCATACGCTGCGGTTTGTGTCTTCACACACTGTAGCCTGACATGTGTTTCATATGCTGTGCGTTGCTGCCATTTCATTTTAATGGAACACAGCTGATGAATATTTGATGTTCATTAATTGGAGAATAATTAATACAGAATCCGTTGTAATTTACTGCCTAATGTCGTCTGCTGGACGAGCGGCTGAGGGCTAGACATGGCAGTTTTTCAGCTCAGTTTCAACAGATCCGTGCACACACACATGCACACTCGCTGGCACC
>OMKZ01019222.1:5881-16112 GCA_900302535.1 Neoniphon sammara
CTCAGGTCCTGTTTCACAGCCTGCCGCAACACACAGAGAGGACAACATGAGTGTATCTGTGAGAGTTGCTGCACATGTGTGTGTGTGTGTGTGTGTGTGTGTGTGCATCTTTTGTTCTTTCTACAAAACCTTGACTACTGGATGTTTAAAGGCTATAGATTTTTTCTGTTTGTTTGTTTGTTTTGTACTTTTGATGTTCTTAAATGAAACATAAACCGGAGAAAAATATTAAATATGACTAAAAACATACCAACCACCATGGCAACTCAGACACACAGACATACACAGGCACACCACTAATAAACTTTTTCTCAGTGCATTTGTACCTGGACTTCGGACAGGAGTTTAGCTACTGCTGACTGGGTTATCTTCTGTGTATTCCTCTGGTTCTGATGATTTTTCTGGGCTTTAGTTGCTTCCTCATTCTCCCGACGCAGTTTCCCCAGACACTGAAGGAAAGAAGGCATCAGTCTGTTTATAACACTGATGACTTACCTTATCCCAGGCTAAGAAGGTGCATTTAAAGGTCCATTGGCCAATTTACCCATTAAGTGATGAGAACACAGACACCAAAATCATCCATGTGTCCCTGGTAGATTATTAGCCCAGATGTTCCATGCTAACACTTTAGCATAAACTATGTTAAGTTATAGTAGACCACTAGGACTGTCTCAAAAGTGAGAAAAGGGGAAATTATAAGCACCTAAGTTTGGTAGTTTTATGTAGAAGACTGTTAAAATTTGCATTAAATATTAAATTAAAAAATAGTACTACTGTCCCTGTCCTGTATGAAGTGAATGTGATTTGCACTGAAGACTGTATAGCTAAAAATCACAGTGAACTAGATAAACAAAGGGACACTTGGGTCAAATAGTTCCAAAAATAAACCTGGCTGCATGAGATAAGTCAAGTAAAGAGATTCCACTCCGAAGAACCACAAAAACCACTAAGAACTTTTCAATTAAAGGTCGGTCTTCTCATGTTGGATAATGCTAGGTGCCCACTATCACTCAACACAGTGTATGCTGAAGTGTTAGCATTGTGCACCAGAACAATCAAACAATCTACCTGGGACATGTGGATGATTCTGGTGTCTTTGTTCTCAGCATTTAACAGCCAAAGGTAAAGGTGCCTTTAAATATATTTATGCAATTAAATACTGTAAATATTGCACACTTGTGGTGTCAAGATAAAAATAAATAAATAAAAAATATAAAGGTGACCAAATGACCAGCCTCCCAATCCTCAAAACCTATTTTTGGGGGGTCAAAAGTGAAGTCCATCTGCTGTCTGCTGATATGCTGTCCTGCAGCTGACAGTCTCAGCTGGACCACCTGTCAGGTAACAGCCTGTGTGTCTGCATGACAGCAGGTGACGTCTAATACAGACTGAATCATAGGGATCTCCTCACCTCCTGGTTTCATTGAGATTTACAGTCTGAAGCTGCATAGGCAGTGAACTGAAGAGCAATTTTGAGCACACTGACCTAGACAAGGCTTATTTGAGCTTTTAAACTCGAGTGATACACCCATGTCAACAGGATGTCCAACTTGAGTTAACACAGGTAGTATGTCTGTATTTTTGGGGCCTTTACTTTGACATCACATATTTTGTCTGTTTGCATCCATGTATAGCTACTGAAAAAATACCAATATTCTAATAAATACTGAAAAACAATAATACTACCATTAATAATTTAGCATCCCTGAGTGCTTTAAAACAGAGCAGAATGAAATCACAACATGCAAATGTAGACCGGGCACCAAGGGGTGTCTGTTAATCTCTGCTTAAACCTTTTGAACTCGAGCCAAGCATTTAAACGTAGAGAACAGACACACACTGTACACAAAGACACACTCATTCACATTTAAATTCCTCACAGAGCCATTCAAGGTCAAAGAGAAAAAAATAAGAGTGGGTAATGCTGAATGCTGGGTAAAGCCTAATAGTGAAAGACAGATCTTACCTCAGCAAGTCTTAAATGAAGAATAGCATTCTCAGTCTCCAGCTCCAGTATCCTCTCCTCTTTACTCTGTTGTGTATTAAAAGTTACAGGCAGATTTACATGGGTTAATATTTGATTATGAGTATTTGTGTTAAGCCAGTTACTTACAAAATATCAGTGGGCACAAATCCCCTAATAAACAGTTGGCAACTTTACATCCCAGCCCCATTTGGCCCTCACTAAACTCCACATTCCTCCACAGCTTACCCTCAGTTTGTGCTCCAGCAGATGCACTTGATGCGCAAATATTTGGTCCCGGTTTATGAAGAGTGGCATTCTTGTAAAAAATAAAGAGAAATAACTCCAGACAGCAGGACCGGTATGGCCTGTCTCTTTGCTTCCCCGTTGATCAGCCGCAGCCTGTGTCCTCTCAAGTCATATAATCCGATTACACATGGTCAACAACTCTCCAAGCTTTCCAAGTCATCTTGCGTTGTCTCTGCAGGAGGCGGGGCAGTCTGGATATAAAACAGATAATCTGTATTGTGATATGTGTTGACTTCTGAAAGGAAAATATAAACCGATAGCCCCATCATCCCATATAAAATAGTCTTATGTAGAAGTTTCGGTATTAACTCACAGCTGTTTCAGATCAAATTCTTGATTTTCTGGTACTGTTTTCATATGTTTTAATAAAAGTAAATTTGTTGGAATCCAAGCAGCTTTGCGATAAAATGGGAGCAGAGAGACGCGCAGTGTTATTTCTACTTAATGCATCTTGAATGACACAAAAGAAATACAAGATAGAGGGCAGCAAAACTGCCGAGGAGTGACAGTGAGGGGGAAGAAATGAAACACCACGAAGAAGAAGAAGAAGTAGAAGAAGAAGAAGCAGCGGCTCACTTCCGCGTTCTGCTGCTCCCGTGGAATAGCTGTCCCAGTTCGCAGTTACTTCACGCTAAGTGACAAAATGGCAAAAAGCAAAGACAAGGACACAAAGCGTGACAAAATCAGCGTCGCCAGTGAGGTGAGGCTTTTTGAAACACTGTCTTATTTTTTGACAAGTTTTGATAATGGTAGTCTACAGAGACACGTTTCATTCATTCATCAATCACCCTAAACATATGGTCGCAGTTTGAACAGTGAAGGGTGGGTGTCTGTCTGTCTGTCTCATTGGTTCATTATCTATTTTTCTATTTCAGATTGATCGTGTGGAGGAGCGGCGGGCTCGCTGCCAGGAGAATCTGGAGAGGGCCGAGTTCAGAAAGCGACGCCAGAATATGTCTGAGAAGGAAAGGTAGGATGATGATGATGATGATGATGATGATGATGATGATGATTAACACTGACTGTGAAATTTGCCTTCAGCCTATTTGCCCTCCACAATGTTTTTTTCCCTATCTACCTGCCATTGCTCGGCCCTGCTGTCCCAAATCAAAAGTGTCACAAAAACACATCAGCCCAAACTCAAATCAACATTACGATTAGTTGCTGTCAGTCTTAATTTGTTGTGCTGGTTGTCATGACAATGACTAACGAGACTTGTGATGAATATCTATAAATTGGCACAAGCAGACGACTAGCTAAGCAGGGGGGTCCCAAACAGATGCAGCCATACAGTGGGTGATACTGTTTTAGGGCGTCATCTTTCAGTAATGTTCATAGCTCATATTGTCATTAAATAGACAAAATAAATATATGAATATGGTTATAAATGTAAGTGCATGGAGAAAAAACACACTGCAAAAAAAGGATAGGGTTAGGGTTAAAAGGGAGTAAACCAACCTATATGTTACTTAAACTATAGGTTATTAAGGTTTTGTGAATGCATGTAAATGTATGTATGCATGGACTTTATGTAGGATCATGTCCTACAGTGAGAAAAGGAGACAACATGGCACAGCTTTTGCTTTTGATCCATGTTTGATCTAGTGCCAGTTTCCCTTATCAGCAAGCTGAGTGAGGAATGTTGCCCTCTCAACCTTTCCAAACCAGATGGTCACCTATAATTCTCCCTCCCACCTCCAGACCAGACGGGCACAGATTAGTTGAGGTCCATATATCCCACTTAGATAAACATTGCTGCATATCAGACTTTAGAAACTCAAACAGCATCCTGGATACATCTTAGCCTTTGTAGATAGTCTTTCCCCAAGTCTTTTTTTCTTGTTTTATTATGCACTAGGGTATTAAAGATTTTGAGAATGCACCATAGCATTGTTTGAAGTCAAGTCCAATTAATTAGTTGTATTGGCTTTTAATCATATTTCAATATTATAGACTACCTTTTCAAGTTTAAGCATCATAGATAATTGTCTTACAGAGGGCAACCCACTGAGATCAATTAGTAGAGGAGACGTTTAATTTTAGTGTCTATGGGGTAACCACTCATAATGATCAATGTAATTTATACTGTGTGTACGCATTAGCATGCACACAAGATTTTAAAAATCACTGCCAAAATCTTTCAGTGCCTTAGTTTATCATCATCAGCTTGCAAACATATAACCACAGGAACCCTCTGACTTTGTGGATTGTGCACAGAGTGAAAACCTTTGTGCTGACACTGCTTCCTGTTTGATTCTCTGTGCTCCACAGGCAGGAGCTCGAAGATGAAATGGCCATCATGAACGAGAGGGTGCAGAAGTTAGGTAGGTCTACATGAAGCGCCACCTGTATCTTCAACCAGGGTTTTCACCGGTCATGCAGTTTCTGTGAAGTTAATCAGGGCATTTGATAAGTGCTCTGAGGAAGTCAGGGAATATTGAGCAATTTTATTTACAAATGTGTCACTCTATGGGAATATAGTAGAATGTATTTTGCAACATGTTCATTGCATTAGTGTTTTTTTCTGCTGTTCTTATATCACCACTTCTCCACATTTGCAGACTATTTGCAGGTTTCAATCCCATCATTTCACTTTTCATGGAAAATGCACCAACCTCTCTGAATAATAAAGCACCTTCATGTCAACCTCTGTATTTTTTTTTCCCAGATAAGGAGCTGGAGACTTTACGGAGAGAGAACCGGAGGAACATGATGCTGTCGGTCGCTCTTCTGGCGGTCAGCGCCGTCTTCTACTACGTCTTCATCTACAGTGAAGAAGACTTTTCATGATTATCATCCAGGGAATATTTCTCTGCATCACCTGTTGCTCTTAGGGGAGCAGCAAGGAGAGGACAGTGTCATCATGGGACGATGTAAGGCCAGAGCCGGGAGTGAAGGCATTATTTAAAATGAAAGAAGAGTGAGGAGATCAGTGAAAACTTCTTTTGAGCCATTTTCCAGTTCTGGTTCCTGGTGAAATTGCTGTTGTTTCCTTGTTCTCCTCGGGTAATTATGCTGGATTTATCTAGCACAACCAAAGACAGGCAGCTTTGTGGACTACAAAACTTTTTTTTTTTTTTTACCATGCCATGTCTGAACATCGGTAATGTCCACCAGCTCCATTTGCCTCTGTGTGTCAAGGTGCTGTAGAAATATTTGTTTGTACTCAGTTTTATGAGGCAGCGGAGAGGACGAATACAAGTTAAATGTTCATTCTTGCTCTCCATCGCCTCAGTCTCTCACAAGCACAATTATTTGCTAATCTCAGTGCAAGTTGGAACTTCCCAGCATCACTTTTTCATTACAGAGACTAAGATCAGAAAAGTGTGCTGTCTTGCCTTTGCCTTTGCTTTTATATGACAACTTACTTTCATTGCTATATCAAGACTTTGCCATGCACTTTCACAACTAACGCAATCAGGAACTGACTTGTGTCAAATTTATGTTCAGGGTTTGTCACCTCAGTCCGTGTTGTCTCCCCTGTGCTAGTTTACTACAAGCTTTGCCTGATTTAACGACTAAACCACTGATCACTGATGTATGAGTTTATACAGTGTATTGAGGTGATACTGTATCAAAACTTATATTGCCAGTTGGCATTTTCAATAATATGTCAATAAATGTTTTGACACAATGTTACACACATACGCCAAAGCCTGCTTGAAATAAACAGATCAATGTGTTTGCATAATTAATATGTCTGGTCCTCTCTTCTAATCAGGGTCACTGTATTTTGTAGTAAATGACACAAATACAAGAATTTAAGAATGCATTTTGATGTTAATGCTGTCTATTCATTGCATCCAATACAGTTTATCCCCTATCAAGAACTGAGCAAGGCAAAACGTCAAAACATACACAGCTGCCTTTGTTTCAGCAGACATATGAACAACAGAGGGCATGAAAATTTGATATCGGCCTTGTATTTGGTTTGTTGAGCCAGTCTTCTACTGTGTGTTTTGTTTTCTTCACAAGAGAAAATATAAATGTTTTTTTTTCAGCAGTTTATTGTCAGTATTTCAAAAACAGATTTTTCTCCCCCTTGTAAACAGCTATTCAGCAAAGGTCTTTGGATGACTCAGTGCTTTAATAGAAACCCATACTCAACCCGACCCAGCGTGGGCGTTACCTTTTTCAAATGGTGGATATGACATTTTGCAATGAAACTCGCTCTCCACAAATTCATGCTCCACCGTGGTTCCTCCTAAAAACATTAAAACACATTAAGGGGTAATGTTAGGACATGTTTTGTATGTCATGAGCCATTTTTCAAAGGACCATGTCCTTTGAGCACTGTGTGGCTGCAAGGGTTAATACACTAAAATGTGTCTCTAAGATGATTTTAATGGGAGGAAGAACTTGTATGGAGGCAGGGGAAGGCGAGGAGTGAAGCCTTAACCTGTTGCCACTGTGATGGTGTGGTCACTTTGTCATGAGGGGGCGCTGCAGGGACAAGATTGTGTCAAAAGTGTGCAGGATTTCTCAATTCCACTGAATGGGTTTTCCCTAGACATTTTATTTAACAAGCGCTCCTAAATTTTCTATAGTATGATCTGCAAAACTGTTTCTATTCTAGCTGGAGACACACTTTCTGGATGTTTAATATCCACAAAACCCCCCTCTCCAAAGTAATTACATTTGTATTATACAGTTTCACAGTTCACATGAAACAGTTGTCATAGAGTTCGCTTGTTTTATTTCTGCTGTGCAACCAAATGTTCCTAATGGCTGAAATTACTTGACAATATCATAGATGATAGTTTGACATCAGCGTGCCATGTTTGACAACGGCCTCAGTTTCTTCAGATGCACTGGTCAGTGTTTATTTGAGCATCTCCAACAAACTGGGAGAGTCTTTTGTTGTGGTGGGAATTCAATGAGATATGAGAAGGTCCAGCGAAGAATTGTTTGTGTGCCCTTCACCTCCCACACACTCGCCTGTCATCAAAGGCTCCTCGGCCCACCTACATGCACTCATCCTCGTCTTTACATAAAACAACTGTGAAGAAGCCCCTTATTGCAGCACTTATGGAGGAATCAAAGGATGATTTGGAGAGGGGAGAAGCGGAGCGATTCTGGCCACTGAAAATGTTCAAATATTCATAAGTGACTAGAAAAGGCCTCAATTTTATTAGTCATTTGAAACCTTTTGAAAATGTGCCCTTTAAAGGTGGAAAGTAATTAATTCCACTCACACAACCTTAATACTACTACTTTTTTGTGCTCTTTTAAATTCTCCTCTTACCATTTGCTTGAGTATTTGGAGTATTAGCTCCTACTTTTAGTTATGTAAGTTTATTTTTGTCATTTACAGTAAAACAGACACACTTGGCTTTATGTCCCATATATTGTCCATATGAGTAAATAGAGACCATTTGCAAACATGGGCTAATAATGATTAAAAAATGTTTTACAAGGACTACGGTGGATGTATAATCACAGAAAATGTGCAGATGATAAATGATTTTAGTAAAACAAATAAACAAACAAACATTTAGAGACACGTAGTCTGACTTTATTCAAATATATAAAAGTAACAGCTGTATTTGAGTAAACACCTGTGTGCTCTACAGTGCTCCATACACACACTGTTGTCAGGTAAAGACCTTACCTGCAGTTTCACATTTCATGACATGGTGTGTTAAGTGGCCACAGGTCATCAAAGTGCATGACTTAGTGCAAATACAAATAAACTTCGAGTATGTCTGCCTGCAGTGGAAATACCAGATGTCATATTTCACTATTTTTCTTCTGAACCAGGAAAATATTTGAACTCACCAGCTGGAAAACGAAGTTCAATGTCTGTCTGTAATAGGACAAGAATCTAAAACCCTCCATTCACTCTCTGAAAGACTTCAAAATGCCTCTCAGTTCGGTGTGTTTTCCACATGCTCGTCCTCTCTCTAGCAGTTATTTCAACCAACTTAAGTCATACAGGCTTAATCCCCTTCAGTGTGAAATCCCTCTTTTATCTAATAATGCAGATAAACCCACATGGATAGGTAATTATGGGATTCCTTTTCTGCAACGCAAATCCAAGTGTGAATTTCAACTGTGAAATCCAACTGTGAACACACACACACACACACACACACAACTTTTTCTCTAATCAACATGCTGTTCCCAAGCTTGATGTCACAGCTCAGCTTGCCCAGAGAACAAAGTATTTACAACACCCAGACACACACACACACACACACATGTATATATAAATCTATACTACACAAATGACATTCGTTTTACTTACATTTATTCCTTTTAACCCAGCTGAAATTGTTGTTTTCAGCTGTGGTCTAGTCCAGCATTTTTTTTTTTTTTAGCACACACACATTACACACACAGCCATGACACACCGTTTTGGCTCTTACTTCACATTTAAATCAGTTTAGCTTTGAATGATCATACGCCTGCTCCATTTACAATTTATTCACCTATAATTAACCTACATTTTATGCATTTAGTCAGATCTCCTACTCTGAGAAACATACAATGAATGTTCATATAGCATAATCCTATATTCCTAACTTACCAACATTGAAATCAACAAACAGGGAGGAGTGTAAGGCTCCAAGTCACAGCACCAAGACAATAAATGTAAGTCATATTCCTGAGACCTTTTTTAATGTTTCGTAAGTGTTTTGTTTTGTAAGTTGTGATGGACAACAGGGAGCATCTCTCCTTTCATTTCATAACTGGAGAGGGAAAAGAAGAGGAGAAGAGTCACATGAACGAGGCAAAGGGGGGAAGCTGCAGGGAACTGAGAGCTTTGCTAAGTGAAGGCTTCAAAATCTGGATGTTGAACTTGAGTGGTTTTCTCTGCCTACTCAGTTTCCGCAGCATTCAGCAGGAAAACAAGCATGAGCACAGAAAATTGCTCGTCCAAATTAGGAAGCGCCGGAGCTGGAGCATGGTGACTTGAAGCTAAACGGATACCTAAGTGCCTTTGTTTAATTATTTCCCCCTGCAGCTGTGTGCTGCACATCTCCTCACAGTGATTTAGAGCGCTGGATTCTTGTAGAGGCGCAATAAAATACAATTAAAAAACACTCCACAGAGAACCTGACAATAAAGCATTTGGTGTTTGAGAGTTTTAGACAACAGCGAGAGTTTTTGACTGCAAACTAAATATGACTGCCTCGCTGAATTTAATTTCGGTCTCTTCAGAATCGTTTGACACTCCTTCAGTTAGAGAATAAAATCTGTCCTTTCACATTTCACATCCAAAATAATGGCACATTATACAACAGAGGAGGTACTAGGCTAAAACCTCAGGGAGTGCGTTGGTGTCTAAAACACTTATCAAACCCTCTGTATCTTGAAAAATCTCTCTCTCTCTCTCTCTCTCTCTCTCTCACACACACACACATACACACACACATACACGCACACACAAACACACTCACCACGTCATGCAGTGTGTTTCTCAGAATGCAGAGCCAAGGGAGTGCATGTCCCCGAGCCAGGTTTAGGCAGGTCCTGTCTGCTCTCTCTCTCTCTCTCTCTCTCTCTCTCTCACACACATACACACACACACACAGATGCATGTGCACACCTACCCACACATGGTGTCAAGTTTACCGTGACAAATTCTGATAGGAGCCAGATCAATGACAAGCTCTAAATCCACACACTCACACAATCCTGTGCCCACACGTGTATGCACACACACACACACACACACACACACACACACACACACACAGAGACTTGTGTTTGAACATGTAGCCAGAGGGACGAAGGTGAATGAGAATAGCTATTATTACAAAGCAGATTTTATGTGGGGAATGTAGATCACTGTGTGTGTGTGTGTGTAACGCTGGTGAATCCATTGTGTGCAGTCTAATAATCATCATGTGGGCGATTCTAGGTCTTCCCTCGGCCTTCCTTGAAACCATCACACTCGCCATGGGGAGCATGGATTGAACTGAGGAAGGAATGAAGATCACTATTGATTTTTTT
>OMKZ01019223.1:0-12506 GCA_900302535.1 Neoniphon sammara
TTTCCCATTCTGTCAGAGCAGAGCCATTAGTTGGCATCGTGGGCTCATCTCTCACTGCTACAGCTAATTGTTGCAATCGCTCTGCTGAAACACCAACAGTGTAGTGTATGAGTGCTGTGAAAAAATAGGTGACCCAGGTTAAACTTCATTAGCACCTCAGCCTAGACCTTTCTTTACGAGAAACACATCTGAGGGCTTATGGGATTTTTAAGTACAGGGGTTGTGATCAGTTCAATACAACACATATGTGCATAACAGGAGCTAAGACATTATTTCTCTCCTTTCCAAGTTGTTTGTTCCAAGTTGTTTGACAGCCCTCTGATAGCAAATCAATTCTGGCCGAGAAGGAGCTCTTTCAATCAGGGATCAGACTTTCAATTTAAATCTTGTTATGTACACTGTGTATTCTGAACTCCTTGTTTATAATCACTCAATAGATTTAAAAGCAATGCTTCACTTTGGCAGAACATTTCACTTGTGTAAAGTGGGGTTTGTGTGTGTGTCATCATTTCCAGTCCTATCAGGATGGCCCAATATTCATTATTTTATTATGAAGAGATCCAACAACTGGCCCATGCTTCAACAATGCAATGAGCCGAGTTCCACTTCATTCCCTTGTGCTATTACATATTCAATTAAATTCTTAGTCCCTTTGCTGGTAATGGTGATGAATATGCAGGGTGTTAATTTCTTTGTGTCACAGTCTCAGAAGAAGGGGACAACGGGGGTTGACAAAGCGTGCGAGTTGATTGGATCGTTGATCGCTGCAGGGCACACTGGTGGAGGTTAATGTTATAAGCAAGGACGCACTGTTCTGAATGAGAAGCTCCTGAGTGCCAGTGTAACGGCGCGCTGTGCGTTGGCGCCGCAGCTCGCGGAAATTACACATTTCAAGAGTGATCTAAGAAAGGTGCCTTTTGAAACGTTTCACAGATGCCGTAACATAAACTGTGTAACTTGTCTGAATGGAGGATCAGGCGAACATTTTTCTTTCAGAAAACATTCTCAAGATGCTATTGTGTTAAACCTCCACCATGTGCAATTATAATTAATAAAGGAAGATCCAATCCAATGCACCCCATTGCTTTGTATTCATTTATGATACTGTATTTGCTCTGCATACTTTGCATACATAACAGTTATGGTCAAATAGTGCATTGTTTCTGGCAGAGAAATAATACATATCTGCAAAAGCCTCAGTCTTTCTCTTTGTCAATCATTGACAGTCAATTTTTTGTAATTATACCGGTTGTTAACATGTTTTAAGAAGGGTCACAAAACTCATGCAACACATAACTGGCCGTGTAAACTTCCAATTAAGAAAAGAAAAACTCCTCAGCACTGAGGCTAGATGTATTTCTTTTGTTGTTGTGCAGTGATAGCAATGAGCTTCAATCAAATACAATCCATTCCAGTAAACTGAAATATATTCACAGATCTTGTTCAATTATGTATGCAAAATAAAAAGCCTCTGTGTTAACTGTCAATCATCCTTCATTTACTTTTCAATTTAATCTCACAACATTGAAATAGCTGGTCTACTATGACTTACACCTTCACAAACAAAGGGAGGCAGCTGCACGGTTGCCTTAGTAACCCTCAGAACGGCAAGAACAACTGTGCTTGAAAGGGATTTGTTCACTGCTATTGCAAACTTATTGCTTCTCTTTCACCAAAGCCATTAGACGTTCTGAGAAATTGATGGCTTCAAATGCATGAAAGCTAAAGTTGTGAGCAACTAACAAACTGCAGGGAGCCTAAATTGCTTTCCTCCAAACTGGTGATGCAAAACGCAGTGACCTGATAATCAGTGAGACTATGCATTAAATGTTCTAACATTTGTAAACTTGTGCTACACTGAGGATGAGACCGTATATTCCCTTGCCTTGAAAAGGGAGTTCACACAGGCAAACATTTTCATCTGACTTGCCTATAACTGTTTTTCTAGAGTACTGCTGTACATCACTTTGACAGCTGTGGACAGGCACTATTTTTGCTATTGATCAACACTGGTAATGATACCAAAAGAAACGACCGGATGAAAGTGGATAAAATTGATTGAAAGACTGACTATTGGTAGTATGTGTGATGGAGGTCTTTTTCCATTACTGAAGTCATTTCAGTGACAAAAGCTGCATTTACAGCATGAGTTTCTGTGGCACAGCAGCACGGTAGCACTTAGCAATGGAGGGTCATAGAAAGTCTGTCTTACTTTTAACACGTCTGTGTCGACAGTACACTGGGACTACTTGATGTTTCCAGAGAAATCCTGCAAAAACACAAGCCTCCATAATTGTGGCTGAACTGATACATAAAATTTGACTTCAATATTTTTTTTTCTTTGCCTTTGGGCATCATTCATTCATGCTCACTCTTAAAACCTCCCCATATATGCAAGTGTCTGCTATTTCATGTGAAAATATAGTCAGATTTCGTAGTAAGATTCGATGCTCATTTCAGGCTTTATTAAAGATGCAATCTTCAGTCTATCTATCATTGATGCATTTTCTTGAAGACTAGTAATTGGAGTTTAAGCATACTGAAAATGTGTTAAGCCATCATAACTCATAATACAGGTCTGCTTTCCTCTATTACACATATATGGTAACCAAACGTCTACAGTCTTCAAATAAATGTGAGACCCATGTTTTGCTGTCAAATACATTTGGGATTATGTGTGTTAAAGAGTTAACACACTCCTAAGAGTGGATTATCCCGGGGATAAGAGATCATAAATTCAGTGAGCTATATACTCTAAAAGTAAAAAAATTTCAGCCAGCACTATTTTCACACAAGGCTAGCAAGGGAAATGCTATACCAGCTGATTTGGCAAACGTTACTCAGCTTAGACCATGGCATTTTGGACAGCATGGATTTACATCTACACAAAATGAATTTTAGCCACCTAAAAAACAGGCCGACCTAAAAAAAATCAATTTCAGTTTAAGTTTACACTATATTTAGAATATTTCCTGCTTTACATTGCCGTCAGACAGCTGTTTCCT
This sequence comes from Neoniphon sammara, assembly GCA_900302535.1. Taxonomy (NCBI): domain Eukaryota; kingdom Metazoa; phylum Chordata; class Actinopteri; order Holocentriformes; family Holocentridae; genus Neoniphon; species Neoniphon sammara. The sequence goes on from OMKZ01019223.1 coordinate 3,006, forward strand.
GTGGCGCTACATTTTTGGTGCAGGTGCCCTCATGTAGAAATATCAAAAGTTCTACAGTTGAGAAAAAGTAGTGCCAAAGGAAAAGGCCGTCTGATGGCAATTTAGCACGGTGAAAATACTCTAAATATAGTGTACACTTAGTTTTTTAGGTGGGCATTTTTTAGGTGGCTAAAATATGTTTTGTTGCTGTCCCTGTCCACAGCAGAACATTGCTTATATTAGCTTCTGTGCCGGTTCTTCTGCCTGCTTCTCCAAACTGGGGGCGCGCCGACTGGCATCTACTGAAGGTAAGACACTGACTATGCATAAGTATCTCATACAACCCCACTTCAATAAACCCCAACTAACCCTTTAAACTTGAGCCAGACTAGATATATATATACAGTAGATAGATAGATATTTAAGAAACTATGACTACATATGCACACCCTCCAGCCAATCAGAAACGCGTATTCAGCCAGACCATGGTATAATATCTGCTGATGTCATTCACTTTCAGAGTGAACGGTGAGTGAAAGTAAATGCCAAAGTTTCCCCATCCCCTCTTTCCCTCTCACAACACACACCCATATACTGTGAAAATCGATGATACTGACATAGTGTAGGAGGCTGCAGGCTGCCAGAACAGTGTCACCCAGATTCGTTGATGTCCCCTCCACTGTTCCCTGCACTGGGAGTGATGCCAAAGTGCGACTTTTTACCGCTGATTCAGCCAGCACTCTGCCTGGCAACCACGCTGCTATGCATCGTGGGCCGCCTCTAAGTGTCATTTACTGGCATGGATGAGCGTCGGTCGAGGCAGGGCACTGCCACATGCCGGTGCCATCACACAGGTCGCAAGGGAGAGAGACACTGGGAAAGAGAGAGAGAAGGAGAGAGAGAAGGAGGCTGAGGCAAGAAAGTGAGAACCTGAGAAAGAGGCGAAAACAGTGCAAAGGAGAGGGAGAAAGAAGAAGAAAAAGAGGGATGGCAAGATGCAGAGAGAATGACAGCGCAGGTTTAAGGAGATAAATAAATGAGAGGGCAGAGCGGGAGCCAAACACCAGAGAGACGGAGAGTGAGAATCCAAAAAGTGAGGTGAGAAAGCGAGAAGCAGAGCGAGAAGCAGAAAGAAAAGGCAAGCGAATGAAGGCAGGCTGACTCATTCCCTGCGGCTCATCTGAAAATGCTCTTTCGTCTTTCTGTTCTCTGTCTGCCTGGTCCACAGCAACACCACATCCGAAAAAAACACGCCATCCTCCACAGGAGAAACAAATAATAGATTCATAAAGACTTCCCTCTTTTTACTTTGGGCGGAGTTCTGGACATTTTCTCTTTGAAGCGGCTTTCAGATGTACGACTCTGACCCTCAGCTCGCTGCGTTCACTAGCAATGAATAAAGCTGTTGCTGCTGGCGTAGCGTACTCCATAGACCACCGAAGTGGTTTGGGCTTCTAGGACACATTCTGTTCCTTTATTTCCTGTATCTGTAGTGAAAATGAGTACGGTTTCTGCCTGAGTCACGTTTGCCAATAATTTTGTCTTTTAAATTGTTAAACTGTGACATTAGCAAGACCACAGGCTGGATCTCAAGTTGTGGTGATCTAACAGAATATTACAATTTTTTTTTTTTTTTTTACATTTGGAAACACAAATTGAATTGTTCCAAATAAAGAAAAATCATGCTTAAATGAAATTGTCATTGTGTCATTTTATCTGTTTTGCTATCAAACAAGAAGTGGAAACACATTGTGAGACGTTAACTTCAGTGTCAGTTGCTTAAATGCTAAAGTAGCTAAGGCTAGTGATTTTTGGATTTTATTCCAGCTTAAAACTTGTTCCACACCAACAAAGACACCCAAAGACGCCCTAAATCCAAAGATATTAAGCAAAGCATCAGCGTCTGGTTTGACCTAATTTGAAGCAGTAATTCTGTCCCCCGATGTGTCCTCCAGTTCTATTGGCAAGGCCACGGTGCCGATAGCTCCGAATCACTGTGGTGGTCCATTGCAATGCCTAAGTTTCATTTTATGGGATTGGTTTTCTAGATCTATATGATTAGAAGTGCTGTTAACCCCTCTGAGATTAGGGAAGCATAATAATGGAAGGGAAAATGAGGGAATCTAACAAAAGCATGTTGGAGGAGGGGGTGGGGAGGGCGACAGCTCTGCCGGTGTTTTGCTCACCAAAACAAATCGAGCTCCTCCAAGTGGGAGGCTTTGTGCTCGGAAGTGGACGGGAAACCAAACCGCCCATGGCCCGGCGTTAACAAACACACGTCGGGAGGCAAGAGAAGAATGCACTTATCCTTCACTGAGCTCAAATGGAGTATCACTCACTCTAATTGGCCTGCCTTTCTTCTCTTCCCTCCTCTATAGAGAAGAGGAGAAATACATGTTTGAATAAGTGCGACAAGAAGCCGCGTCTTTCAGACATGCACAATAAGCGGCTACTTTTCGGGGCACATACACCAGTCAATACTAACGATCGTCAAATACACTTTTTGAGCCACTTTCAACCCATTAAGTCCACTGAGGTGGAGGCTTTTTAAAACTTTCAATTACGGCTTGCAGGTAAATTGCAGAGGTGTATGCATCATTCACAACATCTAGTCACGGCACAACCTGTCCCCAACACAGTGTTTTCGCTCCACTTCACCCAACACACACGCACACACACCCCATCACACACATTAAATTGACGCAGGAGAAATAAAGCCGAAAAGCAAAGTTGTCAATACGAGTTGTTTACATACAGGGACAAATGCATTCCGCCTATTGATTTACTTGCAGAACAGTAGCAGCAATTATTTTCCCACTTTCTCATATTGTTATTATTTAAAGCTTCCTGGTTGAGTGCAGCGGGAAGCCGACGTGTTCATTGGTTTGCTGCATGTATGGGCGCGTAAATATATCACTGGTGTGTCACTGGCTGGTGGGGGGACTGGATGTGTGGGTGCATTTGTGAAAGAGAGATCTAATGTATGTGAGAGAGAGAAATGGAGTGCGCATATTTATTTTCTCAGTGCATGGACACACAGAGTGTGTGTGTGTGTGTGGTTAAAGAGAATTTTTTCACAGCATAGAAAGAAAGAGGGTGTAATCTTTGCATATGTGCGTGTGTGTTTGTATGTATTTGCTTTACTTGTTTGTGTATGTGGGAATGTGTGTGCTTTGCCAGTGCAGGGAGTGTGTGTACACATGCTGATGAAAAGGCAGCGAACATGCATCCGTCGGTTTGTATGTGCTTGCTTTAGCTCTATGTGTGGGTATGCGTGTGTGTATTCTCCTAGAGTGTAGAGAAACTGTGTGTGTGTGTGTGTGTAGTGAGTGTGCGCATGTGTACAGTGTGTGAATTTTCCCAGCACCTGCAGACAGATGGAGCGCAATCTTTGCCCGGGCCCATTTGCAAGTACTTGATTTGGTTGTGTGTGTGTGTGTGTGTGTGTGGGTGTGTGTGTGTGTGTGTGTGTGTGACTCGCAGCGCTTCCACATCAGCCCCTCACATTCAGCAGCACCAGATGGATCCACAGGAAACCGCCAGGGAGAAAATTAAGAACAACAGCTGTCAAGGCAGTGAGTGAAGTGAGCAGTAGAAGAAGAAGAGAGACAGAGAGAGAGAGAGAGAGAAAAAAAGAATCCCCGTGAATTCATACGCTCGCACCTCACCCAGGTAAAAGCCGGATTGACATTCGCCGAACGGCTTATTAGGAAATTTCATGGGAGTCCTGAAGTGATTATCCTGAACCTGTCAGCTGCAAACAGAATGTCAAAATGCCAGCCAGGCATTTCCTCCCTCCAGGTGGTCGATGGGTTGCCGCTATGAAAACTGAACATGTGTTCATGAGAATGATGGCTGATGAGGGAGTAGCGGGACGTGTGGAGTGCAGATGGAGGCCAAATAATGCACATTTGCACAGAAATAGGGCCTGACACATGCACACAAATGCCTGTGGACATCCAAAGCAAATACATACGCAAATGCCCACATCCTTCCCCTCTCTTTCTCTTTTGCTCTGTAAACTGACTTCCCAGCATGCACAGGGGCCAACACAAGGGGTGTGGCTGACTGGAGGTGTGTCTCTCTTTATAATCTCGATCAGTCGCAGCACACGCGCCGGGCTGTTTAATGATTGCAAACCATCTGCAACGTAATCTCATTCTGCATTCACAATGCAGCCCCCCCCCAATGTGCACAATGTGCAGAGCTCTACGTGAGGATCCCCTGACTTCAAAGTACGCAGATGACACAGATTTGAAGTGGTGGTTAATTGTGGTGCTACAACATACACTGACAAAATGTTTTCATCACAAAAACTTCAGAGAGCTGCTCAACAATGTGGGCAAACATTTGTTTTAATTAATGAATGGATAATCAAGTACAACCTGCTTCGCAAAGTACCTGCAACACAATCATAAACAGTGTGTAATACACCGTATGCTGTGTTGGAAAGTAATGCAAATGTGTGCTGTCCCAAACTGGACACAGAAGCATGTTGGCATTTGTTTTATTGGTCTAACTGTCCCATATTCATATCAGAGGTCAACAGAGTACTACTGGTCATTGGCACAAATTCACAGGTCAAAGTTCACCAAAACTGAAGTCTCAATGAAGCTGTCATGCAAATTTATTTCATTTATTTCAATGGTTGGTCCCAAATTTTTGGGACCAACCATTGGGGCTGTGTTGCCCACCCTAGAAATATCAAAGTTGGAGTAAGTTATTAAACTACCAAGTAAGTGATGCAGATTTGGGACAGTCATTTTCCACAAATCATTTCTGTTTTTATTGATGAATATCTAATTATTAAAAGGAAATACAAGTTCCCACTTCCCTCAATCCCTTTATTTCACTGTGAAAGTTCTAAACACCGTCACCCCGAAAGCTGAGTATTGCACAAAAGTTTGATGGTGCATCTAAAATGCCATGAGGAAGTTTTCAAAAACTGGCTCGTAAGCACCGAATATCCTCCAGTTCAGAGTACAGCATGAGAGAGTGGTTTAATATCGAAGAAATTACTTTGAGAATGATCTTCTCTCCTGCATTGTTTGAACACCGGAGAGTTTTAAGAGAGCTGAAGTTTCAGCTTGCGTCATCACACTTCTGGGGAGTGCAGCTGAACTCACTACTGCGACAACAAAGCAGGCAACAAGCTGGACTCCGGCAAAAAAAAACAAAAAAAAAAACAAAAAAAAATTCTGAAATTGAGGACAATCTGTCAAGTTTTGAGACTGCTGTGTCGCAGCAGTTTCCAATTAAAGAAGAAAACGCAAACAAGACAAGTGACAGGACAAAGACTGCAAGTTTTGAAAGACAGCTTTGCCTTACAGGTTGAAGAAAAGAAAACACAATGCACCGTGTAATACAGCATCACAGTGAAAAACTCCAGTATATGGTTAAATGATGATTTGAGTCGTATGGTCTCAGACATCATAAAAACTGTTCTCTTTACACTACTTTTGTAGAAAGAAATGTTCCGATTTCAAAGATGTGTACTTGCTGTTTTGTTTTGACTCTTCCAGCTTACTGGAGGATGAAATTGGTTTAAAAATTTATTAGAAATGGTATCTATCTATCTATCTATCTATCTATCTGTCTGTCTCTGTATACATTTTAGTGCCTTCTATATATGTATTTATGAATTTATGCAGTTATTTATTTATACATGCATACACAATAATTTGTTCATGCATACATACATATATAGATACACACATAGCTAAACCAGCCTCATTCTGTGGCAGCAGTATAATTTATTAGCAGGTACAGGTAAAACTTTTACCCTAGAAAATCCTCCTGGGTGCTCTGTCACCTTTATCATTCTGCTAATATATTCTCACAGGAGCCACCACAGATTTTTTTTCATTTTGATGAAATCACAAGTTGAAGTCTTTCCTTTCTGGTTTCTATCTTTGGGAGAAAGTTGCTGAAGTTTCCAGCATTGATTGGACGCCTCTAAAACCATAAAAAATACCTGACTACCTATATCTAAAGGCTGGCTTTACATGGTGCAACTGAAATGCAACTTCGGTTCCATGCAACTTGGAGTTCCAGGCGAACCGTCCAATGAAAATTATAATTTTGGTTTGCATCATCATTTGGAATGTTCTGTATGGGTTTGTTGACATGGCAACAGTAAAAGTTTCATTTTGCAACCTGCAAATAATGATGCGTTCCATTGACCTTGGGAGTCAGAACTCCAGAATAACAGGTCGGAAAGTCGGAAAAAAAACAAGATGGATCTCTCCAAGAAAATGTTTGTTTTGGTTGCTCTTTTGGAGTATCGACAGCTGCGAGACAAATATAAGGCCCACCTCGAAAATATCTGATTGCATTTTTTAATCTGCTAACAGTAACTGTTAGTTGTTCACCTTAAGCTTACACGAAGGGCAAGGGCTCTGCGGAATATGTAACTTTAACTACAAATATAATTTTAACTATTTCTAATTTCTAAAAACATGCTATTGATGCTTGATGTGCGGTGCAGCCATCTTTCATTCTGAAGTCAGGGTTGGTCCGGTTTGTCTGACTTTCCAGGGTGCGATCCGGTTGAAAATTCCGACTTGGAGCTCTGATTTTCCAACTTCCGAGTATAACTGAAACGCACCATAACTGCATGGAAGTAGCATCGTGTGAAGCCAGCCTGACCTTACAATACTCACTACAAATGCTTGAAATTAACGTTTAATGATGATAAATGACGTAATACCCATCTCAAACTATCAATATCCCAAACAACATTCAGTTTGTGTTTTCTGAAGTGAGCTGCAGAGCATAAATTTCTACTGGGTGATGAATGGCTACCAACAAAGCAATGTGAAAACGAATATCAGGCAAAATTATGAATGTGTGTTTAGATGAGCCACACAACTATTAAATATGTGTGTTAGTTTTATATTCAGGGTTGTATGGTGGCTGTGGGGACTGATTAGCAGCAGCATCTTGGTGCCAAGCTACTTCTTAGTCGTACTCATTTCACAAAGCTATCTGTATTCATTTATGCATGGGCCGACTGTGGAGGAGGAGTGGTGTGCAAAACAGAGCATTTTTCTTCATGGGGTCTCTCCATTTCTCTTTCAGTATTCACCCCCTCAGTATTGCTATGTCTTCCGTCGCCTAAAAACCCGCTCCTTTTGCTGTTCCGGTTCAATGTTGTCAGAAATAACATTTGAAGATCCTGTGCTGCATTTTTATCAAAGCTTTGTGAAAGATTCTTTACCAAACAAAACGTATGAGAGACAAACCTTGTTGTTGGTGTTTTTTTTTTTTAATGCTACTATGCAGCCACCCACTGCTCAGGATCAGTCATGTTGGTCATGTTGCAAATAGTCACTGAATGAGAGCGAGAGAGCAAGAGAGAGAGAGAAACATCTGACTGAAAGTAAATTGCAGTGCATTATGAGTTGCTGTTGTGCTTTCAGCCCCATTCTCCTGACTGCTCAATTATGTGCCTCATTTTAAATGTTGGTTTGGAAAAAGAAAAGAAAAAAAAAAAGCATGGACGTGTTTTTATCATTGGGACAGAAGTTGCACAATCTAAAAATCTTCATAACTGTCATTTTATACACCATCAAAGCGGATTGATTTGAACATTGAAGTTTGATGATGATGTCATCTGTGCAGCAGTGAGGCTTTCTTTGAGGCTTTTCTTTCTTGTTTAATTAGAGATGACCAGCATCAGCAAAGTTATTGGCTTTGTATGGATTACAGAGCCCACATTAGGAAACTCTGGCCCAACAGCTTCCCACATGTCAGGCATGACATAATAGTGACAGGCCTGGTGCAACCATTAAAGGAACAGCTCACCCAAAATACAAAGCAAAAGCTATTTTTTCCTCCTTAGTGCAGTCTATCCTTCCAAATATCCTTCCACATGTTTCCACTCTGTCTCCCTTCACCCCAATACAACTGGACTGGATGGGCATTTGTTTATGGAGCTCAAACCGCCAAAAATGTACAGGTGAAAAACTCAACAGCAACAGCTTTTTCCAAAAACAGCGACATGGATACCCAACACAATCCACAGCCCTTGGGGTTGCCGAGTTTCACTGGGAACTATTTCCTGCCGAAGAACACCTGCAAACTGTATCTGTCTGCCTCTAATTGGCACCCATTGGGGCTGATTAGATCCAGCTTGTGGCAGACTGGAAACCTCCACAAATCACACAAACTACCTGGATGGATAGATTGTACTAGTGGGGAAAAAAGTGGGGAAATATCTTTTTTTTGTATTTTGGGTGAACTGCTGCTTTCACTCTTGCACACTACTTCATTCTTTATGATGTAAAAATTATAAGGTGTAGGTGCAGGTGTATATTTGGTTCCTTTTGCCCTCTGGCTGTGTATTGGAGAGCAACATTCCCTACAAACTAGACGTACACAAAGCTCTAAAGTAACATAAGTGACAAAAGTTTTTAAATCGTCATGTTAGCAAAACTTGGAAAATAAGACCCAGGTTGAAAATAGCCACAATTATCCTTTATTTCCGTAACCACTGGCAGCTTTAAATTGCCTCAATCCACGAGATTGTGGTTTATTGAGAATTTTATACCCTTATTGACCATCAAGTTGTATGCTTTTGGTGCTGTACATTGCCGCTATCAGGTGTTATGCCTACAGTGTTTATGTGCAACATGTGCTGTGCATAACACAATGGGCTAATGCCGGCTTGCTGCACACCCATTAGGATGAATCAAATGGCAACAGTCGCCATGGTTTTGTATCCATAACATACAAGAAGCAATCGGCTTCAAACTTTGCATCCAAATGGGGTTACAAACAGCACATCGACCATTAAAGAGTGAGTTGTAATGCCGCCCCTCCCTGGCACGCTGACGTCTTTTGATTTATTATTGGGGTAAACTCCGCACTGTACGGAGTAGCAGCGGTGCTGATGTATCCCTGGAGACGCATTGCAATAAAATGAACTGCCATTGTTTTCCTGGCGAACTGTACAAATTGCCTCATCAAAGCCACAACATGGGTCCTCCACCTCCAGTCATTAATCAGTGGGAGAGACGCAGGCACCGGCACTGCTTCTCCACCACGAAATGCGTTTGCATTTTCTCGAAGCTGAGTGGCGCATCAGCTGCTGACAAGCATTGTTGTTTAAATGTTTTACCTAAGGAGACAGAAAATGAAGACCGAGTGCTGTTGTCAAGGCCAGCTGTTTAGAGGGGGAGACATCTTAATTGACTTACTGGAATGCCTTCATGTGTCACTCAAATAACAGACACCCAATATGATTTATTTATTTTCCCCAGGGTGTGAGTAGGTGACAGCAGGCGAGGTTGTGCTAGTGAGAGTTAATCCCTGACCTGCGAGTCAAAGACAGAGGCGCGGAGGTAAAGTGGCTGGATTTAGACGCGGCGGTGTTCTAAATGACATTCCGGGATGGAAATCTCGCCACCAGCCTTCGCCCTGAATATGGAACGGTTCCATAAATGAATTACACCACTTTGGGAATAAATTAGAGGTGCTGCAGGCTGAATTCTAATGTCCATGTTAACCTTTGTTAACAAA
>OMKZ01019225.1:0-11445 GCA_900302535.1 Neoniphon sammara
AGATAATCCCACCCAGATAGCATGGAGAGACATCAGTCCTTTTACATACACATGTACACACAGCTACAAAGGGCACACTATTAGAGCAGTGAGTCACACAGTCTGGAGACACGCAGTGTAAACACTGATTTCACATTTTGCGTCGCTTGCCCACACATCCAGCCAAAACTGCAAAGCAAAAGCCTACCACCTACATGTGTGAATGTGTTTGTTTGTTTGTTTGTTTTTTTTCACAGTCACTCCATGTGGTAACACTTGGTCGCTAATAGTTTTAGCACTGCAAACACTTCCACGTCTCAGAGGGACTGTCTCTGATTCGCTGATCTGGACTTGTGTTATATTGTAATAGTTTTATGAGAAGTGGACCACAGCCGTCTAAGAGCGTGTAGGTTTCTGCTGAATCCACAGGACGGGACACAGCAGGGGGTTTCAGCAGGTATAACAATGTGCTTTGGTTTGAGCTCAGGTGACATTTTTCTCATATCTTTTGGCGTCACAGGTTGACTTAATGATTAAATTGATTTGCCACAGGTCGTTGCATGATTGAATCCTCGGACCAGACTCTCAGGCATCATTTGATTTTTTATTTATTTTTTTTTCGCTGGCTCCTTTGTGTTTTCATTTAAAGCTTTGACAGACATTTTCAGCCAATCGCTCGTTAGGTGCACCCTTTTTTGCGGTTATTCTGTCTGGTTGTGCATCTGCAGCAGTGAGAACTTCACTCTTGTTTTGGTATGTTTTATTGATGGGGTTGCAAGAATTTAAACTTACTTCACTGGTGCAGCTATTTGTGCGTTCTTAAAATGCAAATGTCAAAAAAATGTAACAGAGAAGGGATTTTGTACTGAGACAGAAAATGCCTGGGTGATCCAGTGTTTTCCTCCAAGTGAGGTTTCTCTGCAGCCGCTCTACCTGACCTCAGTTATCCAGGATTAATAGCGTAACAGAGAGCTGCATCATATACGGTGTGTGAGTAAACGTGAAGCCGGTACGCTCTGTTATCCCTTCTCCCCCGGCGCTAATGCAGCTGTAGTTAAACTCCTTGGCAAGTTCCATGCGGTTCTGTTCTAATATTATCTACCTGGCTGGAGATTATCCCTAATCAGGCACCTGGTCAGTCTCCTCCAAGCAGCCATGCATCTCAGTGAGAGAGAATCTTTTTATTAAGAAAATCTCTGCAGTTTATGAAGAAAATGTGTTGCTTGTTGTCTTTTTATTTGTTTTTGTTTGTTTCGTGTATTTGCATGTATTTTTACTCTTTTGTTGTGTGACTGTTCCTTTATTTCTGATGGCATCTCGTCTCAGGTCTCCCTTGTAAAAGAGATTTAGTCTCAATGGGATTTTCCAGGTAAAATAAAGATTAAATAAAACACAACAGGGGTCAGAGGCTGTCCACTGACACACACACACACACACACACACACACACACATGCATGTAAGTGTACACCTGCATTAAATGCGTGTGTACACACCACACCCCATGCCACCTGCTACTGTTGAAATAAATATAGAAATGCATTTGAATAGATGCACACCCAGACACACCTACTCACATTTATGTACAAACACTCACGTGTTACGCCCTCTGTTGTGAACAAACATTGCAAAATTGTATTAGAGTTCCACTGTAACTTGAAAGTTGCAGTGGAACTGCAAGTTCAGCCCGATCAATTCTGCCAGGAAACACACACTTTGTGTTCGTGTGTGTGTGTGTGTGTGCGTGTGTGTGTGTGTGTGTGTGTACGTGCATGCATGTGTGTCTGCGTGCATGTCCATTCAATAGGAATAATTTCTCACCAAATGAGGACACACCATGCTGGGTGGCCTGGAAAAAATTCCTGGCACAGCTCCCATGTCGCCTATTGGCCAAGGCACATTCATGAAGACATAATCTCTTTTGCTGACTCTCTCTCTCTCCTCTCTCTCTCTCTCTCGCTCTCTTTAACTCATACTTCTTTTCACTGTCTTCACCACTTCCCTTTGTGTCGATCTCATGTAACGCATGCAAAAAAAGAGAGAGAGAGAGATACAGAGAGAGAGAGAGAGAGAGCTGATGAAACTTGGTGAAAGAAACTTGCGGGATAAATTTAAGCAGAAATATTATCTGCTCAGCTCCTTGTCATCTCTTGTCTTTCCCCAGTGGGAACTTCAGCGCTGATGTCTCAATCCAGTTGTGTGGGAGCTGTAGCAGCTACTGACACTGCAGACAGCTGCAAACCATCTCAACAAGCCCTTTCATTTTGTATTCAGCCTCAAAACATTTTTTTTTTAAAAGGACAGATGATTTTCTCTTGCTTCCGGTGATGGTTTACTGAAATGATGCATTGCCTTATTTTAAGATGTCACTTGTTTGCAGAACTAAAAGTGAAACTGCATTGCAACCAAGTAAAACTTTCTCAACCCATGGGAACAGTTTTACACTTGCATGGACAGAATTTATATTATAAGACTGAAATGACCTGTTAAGATGATGATGAATATTCTTCGTACTGTAGTAGGGCTGTGCAGTTAGCAAAATAAAAAATACAGACAGAAAAGTATTGATTACAGCTATTTCCAAACTGCAAGAGATTTGCTGTTTTCATGTCAAGTCTTAGAAAAGATTTTATTTTTTATTGTAGAATGAGCTGACATGAAGCATTAGCATCACCCCCTGCTCTCCCTGCACACACACACACTGCGAAACATACAGCCATCATTAAAAAAAAAAAGAAGAAAGAAATCACTTTTATTGTCAATCATGTGTAGCAGTCTAGCCTGAGTGGCCTGGTGTGAATGGGAAGAAGCTCGGGCCTGAATCGGTCTCCTGTCGGCGCGTCCCACAGCCTGAGGAGAGCAGGGAGTCACTTCTGTGTCAATAATACAGGCTTTTATATCACAACCAGCAAGGGAAGGCTGGGTGAGAGGGGGAGTGCCACAGTCTGAGCCTCAATACCAGCAGAAGGTTGAATAGAGAGCGTCCTGCAATATAAAGATCAAGTGCTGAAGCAATTGGTCGGTTAATCGCTTAGTCGATCAACAGAAATTAAATTATAATTTTGATAATCAAGCACTAGGGCTGAGCATTGCCAACAGCTTCCCAATACGATACGCATCACGAGACCATGTCCCACACAATAGCTATTTATTATAAACTGTATATTGGTTAAACAGAATAAGAACAACCCACAGAGATCTTAAAAGTAAAGAAAAATAAAATATTCTGTTTTTAAACCCGGAGTTTTTGAATGCAAATTATTATTATTATTACTCCACTTGCTGCACAGGGCCATCTGTATCAATATGTGCATCAACATGGAGTTTGTTACGGTATATTGCTGTATCAATTTTTTATTTATTTTTTTATTTTTTTTGAGCGCAGCCCTATCCAGTAATTGTTATTTATCATGTAAAATGTCAAACATTTGCTGGTTACAGCTTCACAAATGCTAAGATTTGCTTGCTTTTCTCTTTTTTATTGCTATAAAATGAGACAGTGTTTATTTATTTATGTGTGTATTTATTTGTTTATTTATTTATTTGTTTTGTTTTGGCTGCTGGTAAGATTACATAAGCAATTTAAGACATTACTTCAGCTCTGATGAGTTCCGATGGCCATATCTCATTTGATAGACAAAATAATTAGTTGTAAAAATAAAAAAATCCAACATTGAAAATAATTGTTATTCACAGCCGTACAGAGATCACAGACCAATTCAGCCCAGCAGCAAACGTGTATCCATCAATACTCCTGTCCTTGAAGAAGACAATGTGCCCTTACCTATTCATTCATTCACTCATTGTAAATCAGCTGAACACATCAGCTGAATACCTAAAATACAAAAGGAAGAGAGAGAAAGACGAAAGGTCGACGTCGCCCTGGAGTCTCATCTCAGAAACAGAGAAGTGTGTTGGAGGCCTGAACCAGACAAAAGGAAAGAGAAAGACGGCCAAAGAGGAAGCGAGCCCAGCAGCTAGTCTGATTTATTGATAAACTCTGATTTGGCATCGAGTGACTTCCTCAAAGACAGGATGCCGACTTGGCGGGGAAATGCTTCGTGGGTATAAAGTTTAACACAGGAACTAAAAAAGGAGGTTTCAGGGCTAAAAATAGACGGCGCCTGAAACTGAGGGCCTTTGTGCAGTTTGCAAAATAGTTGTACAGCCACTGTCAGTCAAGAGGATTTGATGCATCGTCCTTATAAACCATCAAAATAATTTAAATGCTTATTTATGAATCTATTTTGGATGTCAGAAAAAAGAGATTCACATGTTTTGTTGAAATTTTAAGAATTTAAAGGGGAAGTTTATAGATTTTGCCGGCTTGAAATAGCATGAAACTTGGGATTTTCTTAAGTGAACATTAAGGCTTAATGCTAAAAACTGACTGCTTGCCTTTTGTTTTGCCCCCTTTTTAAACATGAAATCAATATGTACATCTTATTTCAAAGTAAAAGCTACACCCAGGACATATAAAAGAAACTTGATGCCTAACCTTTCCTTAATCATCTGCTTAATTCCTTTCCTACCAACTTTATCTTGCAGCTAGAGGAACATCCTTAAAATGTTATCCTTTTGTATTGCATAAAGTACCTTAAGTGAATTTAGACCATTAAGGTACAAGCTTGTGCAGCTGCACATGAAAACAAAGACTGAACCTCTTAATATTAAGTGAATGAGTAACTGAAATGCTACAGTTGTGAGGGATCTCTGTGAATTGTGCGCTTCAGCTAATTTATCAGTCTGTGCACCTGACTTCTCCTCCACACAGGCTCATGTTTTGAATGCTAATGCGAGGAAGGCTAATATATTAGGCTTATAAATGCGGTGATGACCTCAATAAGTGCCATTCTTTTATTAATTTTTATCAACATAAATTAGACACTGCCGTTCACTAAATGACATCAAAGCTGTTATAAGGTTCAAGTGGAGACAAGTGGAGTATCGTTTTCTTCCCCCGAACCGCTGTCAAACTTCAAACCTGGCCTATCAAACCAAATGAAATCACCCTCAATCATTAGCCTGTTCCAGCTGGATGAACAGGAGAAATGTGTGACTGAGCTGACACAGAGCTGTGTCTGTGTGTTCATGTCTGCTCCTCTGGTGGTGGCCAGCTACAGATAGACTAGATGGAGGTAACGTGAAGGCTGTGGTTGTTTCCTGGGATGGGTATCATAGCAGATCTAGACGTATCAAATTTAATACCAGATCAAAATGCCTTTTTTCCTCACACCTTCCTTGGTTAAGAAAAAGAGCATGTTATTATGCAGAAGGAAAATTTGTGTTTGTGTTCATGTAATATGCTCCTGTAAAACTGAATCGGCCCAGTTAATTTTTATACAGATTATGCCCAAAAGAAATTCTTTTTGTATTAGTCAAGTATTTTTGAATCCTTTCAACACCGTTTGGTGTCTGACCATTGATACCCGTCCCAAAAATTGCCGTAGTAATATTACTTTCACTACCAGCCTCTAACGATGAGTCTTTGATGTTCTCACTAGGACAGGGAACCTGATGGGAGAGTATTTGGGACTGAAGTCCTGTGCAAGGTTCAGTTTGGGTAATTTCCATGTCTTTAAAATTTCTGTAATTGGATTATATGAAAAGTTGCATTTTCATCCCGATACAAAAGAGTACATGAGAAAAAAAGCAAAGTCCTGTAAGTCTTGCCTCTATGGTAGGGGAATATTTCTATAAAGTGCAGACAACCATGGAGAAATTATTAGAAACATTCCTTTACCATAGAAGCAAGACTTCCAGGGCTTTGCTTTCATTCTTAAAACCTATTTACCTCCTCCATCTAAGAGCACCTGTCATATGAGCCCTCAGAGCCAAGCAGCACTTCTCTCCTCCACTGTCTACAAATGTGTATGTTTTACATGTTTTTGGAAGTTGCAGACTCACTGTCATCTCACATACTGCGATGTTATGAGAAATAATGGTTATCACTTTGTTTGAATGTCATGTTATCTTCCTGCTATCAGTGTGCGTCACTTTAACCATAGAGGAAGATCAGTCATTCAGATCTGGAAAAGTTGGACTTTTTAAAAACGTAAATGAGGTGCAAACCCTGAATGTCGGATCTTGAGTCGGAGCTGCTGTGGCTTGTGGCCTTGTGATTGAGATTAGGACAGATTAAGAGCACAGCCTATAGTGTAGAGATGGAGGCAGGTACATAAGAGCCCCGATCCTGCAGTCAGCTGACCTCCTGTGGGAAGACAGAGGCATGTGTGTGTTGGGTTCATGTCTGTGTTTATGCCTGTTGACTGCAGAGCAACTCAGAAGAGGAGGAAAAACTACTTGAGTGTGTGCTGATGTGTTTTGAGTGGTGGCGTCGCTTGCAGCTCTTTATGTTTCCACATATTTATCCGCTTATGTATATTTTCTGCATATTTCTTGCTGCTGTGCAATTTCAAGTCATCAAAAGCATGTAATTTGTCAGTGTGGACATTCTCCATATGTAATGTCATGTCTGCATAACACCACAACACTGTTTTTAGTATTTTACCACTTGCATAGACTTTATTTAAGCAATGTCAACACAATGGTTTCCATATTTATTTACTCTAAGAGAAATGTGGATGGGATTTCACATTGTTGTCTCTGTCACATTCTCAGTTTCTTACAGGCTTTTCAAACATTGTATGTTTTTACTTACGAATACATCTCTTGTCATGAGTAGCCGTGGAGTAAAGGCTTCTTTTTAATTTTTTTATTTTTTCATGTTTTGACATTAGTGTTGCTTGGGCTCCTCAATGTGTTTTACTGGTCCCTCAGCTCAAAATATTGTGTATCTGGTTTGGTAAATAATCATTACTTGCTGTTGATCACTCAATCTTTCATATATTGACTGCATTCTCTCAGATGTCACTATTTTGTCACCAAGGAGTCTAGGACAGCTAATAACTTAAACGATATCCCATGAATTGCATTCCAGCAATAAGTTGCTGTGACGTCTCCTTTTTGCAGAAAACTCCTCTGTTTTCAGTTAATGCGCTCAGTGACAGTCAAACCCTCTGAGGTCTCAGGCTGCAGACTTGCCAGTCATGTCTGGATTACATGGTGCAGCAGAGTGCTAGGGCTTGTCTCACCCCATGGATCCATGTTTGCAGACCACTGAAGCGTTGCCAAATGGACATGTCTTACAGCAAGGTCTGAGACGATCAATCACGCTGCCAGAAGCTCCTGTGAGGCTGCCACCTGCCCCGCTCACTTTGCAAAAAATACACACAAAGCGCATGCAGTCACAGGCCTGAAAAAGTGCAGCTGGCTCTCAGAGAATTCATTTAAACGCTAAGATGAATAAATTATGAGGCAGTGGGTTCATTTTGGGCTAAATTGGCATAACTACAGTGTTAGCAACGGGCCAAAACATATGATAAGGTATCCTCTGTAGGATTTCAGAGCAATAAGGAAGCTGTAATCAGTGTTAATGTTTGCTATGGTCATAAAATGATCATCATGAAGGACAGTGATGTGTGGGACATCATTACTGTGTCAAAAACTTGTGCTTCATTAACAAAGTTCTGGTTGAGAAATGAAAGACTGTTAAATTAAAATTTGCTCTGACTGTAAATTTGGCTCCTCTATCATCCAACAGTCATCAACTGGAGGTCCTACTCCTTGATAATAATTTTGAAAAATAGCTCACAAAATAGTGAAAGTGGCCATTAGATGAAAGTGGAAGAAAATGGTCATGACTATTAGGGCAGGAAACTGCCCACAGTGACTGAAGCATCTCAGAATTCAGCAATTTAAATTTTTTTCCCAGCCAGCTCATTTTTAGGATCAAACGAACACAGATCACAGACAGCTACCCGCCAAACTTACCAGCCACTGCCAAAATTCACCAGTGTTTGGCTGGATGCTGCCGTTATTCTTCCCATTGTGGTACCATTGCAGTGAATGTGGACCAAACACATTAAAATAAAATGTTGAGCCAGGGGAAATCCCAAGCAGTGACTCGGCTTCAACATGAATTTACATGAATGGAAGAGGTTGTGTCATTTACACAGTGGTAGTAATTGTCTTGCTCGTTGTCCCTCTTTCCCTCTCTGTTTCGCTGTCATTTTTTTCCCCAAAATAACTGAAAGACGTTTCAACAGCAAAAAATATTGCAAAAGGAAAGCAGTTTAATAAGGTATTACAGCAGTATAGATAAATGATTGTCTTCTCATGTCTCCTAATCTGTTTCTCTTTTCCAGCTCAAAATCTCATTTAATGAGTCGAGTCTCCAGAGCACCTACGAGTATCCGTCAGAGAGCAGCGTGTGGGACAGCGGCGAGGAGGACGAGGAGGAGAACGGGAAACGAGAAGAGAAGGTGGCAGACGAGCAACCCAGCATGGTGGGGCGCATCCACATCCCCCGACCCAGTTTCACCAGTTCCTCCACTCACACGACCAACAGCACTGGTGAGATCGCGCGAACAGTGAAGGGATGGAGGCAGAATCTCAATCATTTTACCTGTCAGAAACAGTAACTGGAATTTGTTGTGGTGACCTTGTTGCAGTGTGAATGTCTTATTTTTGATTGAAACTATGTTACTTGTTTGTAATTGGTTATTCTTTCACACTTCATTTGTGGTACTAAGCCAACATTTGCCAGTGAACTTGGATGTTATAATCTGTGGAGCTAGCCAAAGCAGCTTTGTGCTTATCAAGTAGGCGAACTGCAGTTCAGTTCATCACTGACCCGATATGACCAGAGGAGAAACCATCAGACCAATGACTTCCAGTAGATGGCTGCCAAAGTTATTTTCAGATATACAACCATTTTTAACAGTTCACCCAAGAGTCATTGTGGCTTTAAGGCACCCTTTGGCTTTCTCCAAACATGAACTTGTCCAGATTTCTCTCATGAGACCATATTCAGGTCCAGGTTTAGTGCCCCTTAACATGTTATGTATCTGTGAGCACTGAGCCTGCATACGGGCGGTTTCCATTTGACAGCCCTGCTAAAAATACCAGCTGTTTGAGGCTCAGGACATACAGTTTATGCTGAGACTGTGTCTACAGAGGCGTTGATTCAAGTCTGTGGCAGTTTTGGAGGCCATAATTTTGTGGATGTTTAGAAACCGGCCGTAACTGTTCCTCTTTGCCAGGGCACGTTTGGCATATGTTGTCATATGCTAAACACGGACAAACTGTGTATGATTTTCAAGAAAGTTCTCCTTGATACGTTACTTTTGCAGTTTTGTGACTCATGTTGGTCTGAAAACGCACACAAAAGTGGTGATTTTCAGGCCTTTTTTTAAAAAAGATGACATAACTGATTGGCATACAAGTTAACATGGTTCACCTGTGATGTGGTTACATTGTAGTTAACGTTGTTTAATTTAGTATGGTTAGACAACATATTGGCCAACTGAATCTGTGAACGATTCCAGAGTTAAAAGTGTTAAAAGTGCCTGGTTTAAAGTAGACAAGGTTTGCAGAAATGGGCAAAATGTTCCAACGGGTTACCAGTAAAATGTTAACAAAAGGGTTAAATGGAAATTAACTGAACAGGCCAAAAGAAGTCTTTTCTTGTGATAAGAAGGGAAGATAAAAATTGAATTTGGTGCCCAATGCATTCTCAGTAAAACTTAATGAACGGAGCTCCAGATGAGCAGGTTTTGAGATTTTATTCTCTGACTCCAACATCTCACTCTGACCTGTGTCTGTCAGTCAGCCCAGGCAGAGCAGGGATGTGAAGAGGCCCTGTTTGACCTATTGGTAATCTAGAGTGACCCCTACAGGTCCAACTGTGAACTACTTTTGAGAATATTTGTGGGACTGAAGGGTTCAGTGCACTGTGCAGTTTATCATCTCACTCAAAGTGTGAAGAGAAGCTGCGTGGGTTTTTCTAGTGTTCAACATTAGTTGCACAATAAAGTCAATCTCTAATACACATTACTAGGTGTGCATGCTCTTGCACATTATTTCTTACACGTTATTTCTTTTATTCTTTAGATCTATCAAGCTACATCCCCAAGCACTCGGTGGATTTCAACGCTTGGCAGGAACACAAACTTGATGACCCAGTTTACCAGAATGACGCCAATTCCCAACAAACACAGATGTCAGAGGAAGTTATGGTGAGAGATTATTCCCTCTTTCACTGAAATTAAAAAGAAGAATTACTCAGGTTCACACATACAATGAATCAATTTAGGAATTCAGCTTGATGGCTTTTGTTCAGGAAATTTTACATTAGGGTGGGACAGTGGTCGGCACTGCTGTCACCTCACAGCCAGAAGTGTCCTGGTTTTGATCCCCAGTTCTTCTCTCTGGTTTCTTCCCACAACCCAAAACCATGCAAGTCAGGTGGATTGGAGACCCTAAATTGTCCATAGGTATTAATGTGTGAATGAAGCCTGTCTATCTGTGTTAGCCCTGTGATGGACTGAAAAATGGACACATAAGGAGCATTGAATATATTTTACATGCATTAAGTGACTTTCATCATTTGCCTCAATACTTAAACCCTTATCTCTCTTCCCCAGCTCACACCAGCAGATAGCTCCTCTCTCTCTGACTTCAGCAGCGAGCCTGCTCTTTACTTCTGATCTGTCCGGACCAAACAGCTGCACAGTGCAGTACAACCAGCCAGTAGCACACCTACGGGACCAGACTGCAGCCAGAGCACAGCGACATCTGTCAGACTTGAGCCTGCAGTGCTTCAACTCAACACTCTGACCAGCTCACCTTCCTCACCAGGCAGAAAACTGTTTTTTGGTTGTTGTTTTTTTTAACCTCTGGCCACAGTGGCTGATGGATTCCAAAATTCACCAGCCATTCTCATTGTTTTACCGGTCTTATGCATTTTTAAAATAGGAAGGACCACTGAGTGATGGCTGATTACCTGCCACCGTGTCGCTACATGCCACTTGCCAGTTACAAGGAAAATGATCCCAGCATGTGGCTGGTGGTTAGTGCTAATTGCCCTCTCTGCTCCTGACACACTCCGTCTTGTTTGACACCAAGACAGCAATCAGCAATTACAAATCCAACTATTATGACTCCAAAAGCAGCAGGACTGTCTTTTACCACAATCCTGGGCAGTTGATCTGTCAATCTCACAAATTCCTCAGTCTTCATCCCCTTCACTGACTTGCTCGTAGTCAGTGGAGTCGTAACAAGATACGTGTCAGAATCAAATTGATTGTCAAAATCTGGAGTGGAGACTCTCACATCCAAATTGTGTACTTCTCCAGGCTCGACCAACTCCGGCTTGAGACAGCCTCGTCTGCCGTGATGTCGTTCCGCATCTCCCTCTGCCAGTTTCTGTCTCCACATTTAATTCAGGTTCAGAGGATGTTGAGCAGCGGAGACCGACTCGTGAAAGTGAGTGACCAAATTCCTTAAAAGAACAGGAAGCCGCCAGTGCCCATCAGTAGGTAACGCCATGGTGACAGAGTTCAGTGTTAGCATGGACACACGTCAGTTCAGAAGTTCTCCAAACGTCGGCCCTGGAGGACGCGTCT
>OMKZ01019227.1:0-10417 GCA_900302535.1 Neoniphon sammara
ACTTTAGACGAGTAAGCCAGCTAATTAAAGGAGAGATCCAACTTCTGGTCCCTCATTCATCCACTGTCTTTAGGTTTCTCAGTGACAAAATGCTCATGTCACATGGGGCTAATGGGATGAAAAAATACTTGACAACAGATATTTTATTGGTGACTTAATAAAGTTTGAATAATGGAGTTCCATTGCCTCATTCAGTTACCAAGTAGTGCAAGATGAAACTTGAGATTTACTGTCAGAGTGTTTCTTGAAAAGGCATTCTGAAGCAGTATCATAGCATAAATCACGCATCGAAAGTTACCTGCGATGCCTCTCACTTTGCACAGCAATCACCTGTCGCCTTGACGACCTCTGTCGCGAGGACGAGGCTCCTCCTGTCAGCAGCTGACTTCGTTCTGTCACCTGTATCGCGCGGCAGAGATGACGCAGCCGGTTCAGCCGTTATTCATCTCCGCTGTTTCTTCAGTCAGACGGATACACAGAGGAGTGTGTGGGCGCCATGGCGGGGCTGACCCCCCCAGGTAAGGGGGCTCGTCTTCAACGGAAAGTCAGTAAAACACAAACTGGATACTTTGCTGGTCGTAAAAAATACAATGTCACATCAGAAAGCTTTGAGTTTCAGAGAGAATGTGTTCCAACGGAAAAGTCCACACCAGACCGCTCCAAATGTAGCTCAAAAGTTCTGTTCAGTTGCCTCAACGGGGCTACTGAAAACATTATTGTCCAAAACAACATTTTCCAACAGTCCCGTTGGATGTCAGGCCTGTGGGTCAGACAGCCGTGTAATCGTACTCAGTCCGAATGGAAACTTCTTCGTTGGACAGTACTTATAAAAGGTGTAACAACAACCGTGTGGCCTGTATGAAATCCATTGGTAACTAACAACACATCAGAGGAAAAGACCGTGCGATTTCCGTGATTTTGATGGCCTCTCTTCCTGCTAAGTTTGCAGATGTTCCTCTTTGGGTTGCCAGTTCTTTGCTTCAAAGTTTAACAGTATCTTTACGTCTATAAATAACTGCATTGTGCCCTCGGAATTCGCCTCTAAACATATGTATAGAGGAATCCATATAGGCCTGTATATGGCCTATAACCAAAGTACGGGGGCAAACTGAATCAGCGAGCGACTTGGTGGATACAACTGAGTTCAGACTTGTTGAAATAATCGAGTGAAAGAACAATGGCAGCAAAAATTACTGACTGCACGTAAACTTGCACATAACTACAGCCGTTAAGTGAAGCAAAGTTTGGTCACTTCCATCGACGCCTGAATTCACAGAGCACTGGACTGTTGCGATTCCTGCAGCTTATCATGAGAAAGTCAACAGTCCTTAAAAAGTGGGAAAACGCTATCTTTTGATTATAACACAAATACTAACAAAGCAGCCGAACGGCAACTGGAACCAGCGATAGTACATAACTTTTCCCAACCAAAACAAAGTAAAAATGATCTCTAATACGTCAAACTTCCTGACAGAAAAAATATCGCCACCGGAACCCGCTTTAATGTTTCCAACGGAACATGAGAAGTATACTCGAAGCTAGGATCCACGTTTGCCGACTGCCTTGACTGTCTGGTCTCCACCTGTAGGTTATAACATGGATTTAGTCCCAGGAGTAATTCCCATTACAGTAACTAAATTAACGCCGTGCAATGTCGGAGGCGCGCTGCTGCTACTCGGTCGATGTCCCTTTCTCTCCGCGGGAGCGAGCACAGTATTATTTGGGGCGTACCAGCTGTGACGCAGCCATGGAAGTCGGGGCTATTGCTGCCTTCACACCCTATCGGAAAATAGGAATTAAACATTTTAATATCCCCACACAGGATAGGAAATATAGCCAAAACCTTTATCACAGGGTCCATTTTGTTACTATTTCTGACTTAAAGTGCTTACTCTAAGATATGAAAATCTGGCATGAAGGCCGCATTTATCTTTTGCATTCTCAAGTGGAGCCAAATTAATTTGTACAGCCAAAGTTAGTTTCTACAAGGGCTTCCCAACATTCACATAATTAGACAATATAAAAAAGTGCAACGGCTTTAAACCCTTGAGAAGAACACGTTAAACTGCCACTTCTTTTAAATGTACACCCTCACCTTCCACACACACACACACTCTATTCTATCATCAAGAGACAATCCTGGTGCTGGTGCAGCAGATTACCCCCCTTTCAACCAAGGGCAAACAGTCCAAAAACATAATGTCACTGATGACCATTTCATTCCGTATATGAACTTACACTAACACACATTTGTTCTGCCAACATTAAAACCCAGCAGTCTGAATGCATACATTATAAGCATTTCTGCTGATATTCAGTATCATTAAAATTTAGCCTTTTCATATCTACACCCTCCCCACAACAATTAGTGGATGTCTGGTTTTTGATAGGACAGTATTGCCCAAATATGTCTAACCCAGTGAAAAGCATTTAAGGGGCCATTAATTAAAGTGAGGAAATTAATGGCCATGAGGCATCTAATCATCAGCTTGCAGTGGGAATGAAAAGAATTTGACTCTTTGCTGAATGCTATACAGTAACAAAAATGCAATACAATCACAGCATTAAGTCAACACCAGCATTTTTATTTTTTTCCAAAAGCATGTAAAAAACAAAAATAAAAAACTAAAAGAAAATGCACAAACATGATTGTGTGTTTATTGGTGTAGAAAGAGGGCGCTTACATTTTAAAATGCTGTACTTCCCTATCACAACTGAGCTATGAGGGGAGGGAAAAGGGAGGAGAAAGACAGCAAACACAGCCCAAGCGTCCTTTTGCTGTAAGGCCACCTCAATCCACAGGTCAAGTCTGTAATATAGAATACATTTTTAAGGATGCATACATTTAAATTTCTCAATGACAACAGTGACACCTGCATTGAAAACTAAAATTAAAAGTCCACATCAAATTCAGCACAAAATGAAATGACTCACAGATTAACAGATAAAAGTCACACTGCTATCATTCACCTGAGCCTCTTGGCACCAGTGTAGAAAAGTGTACCTTCTCTTTTTTGTTTCACTCACTTAAAAGACAAGTTGCAATTCACAGATTTTGCAGTTGTACCTTGGCGCACTGCTAACAGAGAATGACAAAGACAGTATGAACATGGTGTACTTTCTAAATACAATGCTCTCCGTTTCAAAGGATTCTTGGATATCCAGGGGATTATTTCAAAATGAAAAAGGAAAATATAAAACAAATTGTCTAACACAGAATAATTGGAATTATTTTACACTATGTGGATAACCAGTGGGTAGATATGTGAAATGGCTGCTGGTTGGATGAAGCAATCCTATGTTAAATAGTGGGACTCTGTAGAATAAGTAGTTTTGTTTTTGACAAGGCAAGATCGGGAGATTCTTCAAAAATGATATCTGTGCACTTAACAAATGTCTTTTTTGAAAAAGCAATAAGGTCAGCTATTAATTTATAAGGCTTCTCTTTTACAAAAGTAGCAAATATCTTTCTCTTAAGTTCAGCTTTCTATTCTGCACAGCATGCTCTAATTCACAGTAAACCTTCAGTCACAAAAAGTATTTTGTGTCATTCAAGTGTCAGTCAAGTGTCAGTGGTATTTAGGTATTTTGTAAAGTGAAATATTTGAATGGCTTTAAACTCATTCTTTGTAAAGAATGAAATGACATGAAAATCTTGTCTGACTTGACTAATTTCTCTTAGGTGTTGCAATGAAATAAGATCAAAATTAAAAGTGACTGGAGTGCAAAGGCTGCACTGCAGACTGAGGCAACTTAGTTCAAAACTTTGAATAAAAGCTATATTGAGAAGTTCAAGGGCATAGTTTTGTTTTCCTCTCTTTCTGAAAACACTACTGTCACACTTTCCCCAGCAGGGGGAGCTCTACACTGGGCTTTGCTTGCAGAAGCACAACAGTGGACCAATGCTCTGACAAACTCTGCATCTACAACCTATGCTCAATTCAATTCAATATTAAGGAATAGGTCCTGGTGCTACGAAGCATTTTGCTAATAAGACATGAGATAAGAACGGGAAGGCATTTAGTTAAAGGGGCAATATGAGAAATATGTCTATGCTTACTGGATAGGACTGGGGGAAACAGATGAATGATGTAAGACAATGTGATTTGATTGGATAACTGTCCGGCTTAACGAACACACTCAAACAGCGCACAGGAGTTCAAAACAAAAAAATAACACCACAAGAGGCCAACAATTGACAACCATGAAATGATGAAGTGACAGTTGTGTGGTTTCCTGCAAGGTTTAAGCTCTATCCAGAAACATCCCCATTTTTGAATAACTGTAATGATGGTAACTGATTCAACCAACCAATGTTTTTCAACTATACTAAGCATATAACATCGGGGAATAAAGGATGTTTAAAGACAGAGCCTTAGTTTCCCTGTGATTATCAACATCTTGCCTGGTGATCATGCGTGGTCATGTGCAAGACGAGAGTATAGTATCGTGTGGCAAGTTCACTAATCACAAACTACAGCTCTATGTACAGATAGATTACAAATGACAATCTTAGAAACTTATTAATATTTCAACCAAAAAGCTCAGAGGATCAAGTTTATGCCAAGACATCAATCAAATCCAGCAAACACACAGAGCAAGAAGTGCTTCTCAGAACTTTAAAAAGTGATACATTACGTAAAAATGAAATGAAACATTTAAATCATCCACAACACAGATTAATATACAGTCATAAGATGATAAGGCTGTTAAGATCCATTCATACTGGCAGACATGCAAGGCTAAAACCTAAGTCACGCAAGTCATTAAAAAATGGACCATGGGTTGAAATAAACAACAATAACAATAAAAACCAAACAGAAAAACAAAGAAAACACAAGTGGTGAGCTATTGCCCATGTGTGCGATTATTTTACAGTACATTGTACCCTGTTTTTTCCCCAAATATTTGAAACCTGACAAACTGACAAAGTTGTCTCCGACAGCAGAGTCAAAATACTGAGGACTATTATCTTAATTTGTGTTGTGTTAAAATGTTGTTAAAATGAGTGAAACTAAAATGTAAAAAATTTATTTAAAAAGTCCTTGGATAACATTGGAATTGAAACCCCTCAGAAAATTGACCTGAGTGTATGCTCTACTACAAAAAGTTGATGCTCTGTAGCCCCTCTGATATGTTTGCCTGAGCATACAGTTTACTTATGCAGAAAAGAACGGGTGCAAATCATTAAGAAAATATTTATTTAAAATAAACCCTACCAACAAATGTGATTATACTCCCCATACAGGAGAAGGCGTTTGGTCACAATCAACAACCAATTCCAAAGAGGAAATTGGAAAATAAAATTAAGATATCAATAAAATCAAAACAAAATACATACTATTAATTTTAAGTAACATGGATTAGGACTGGCCAATCATTTCCTACGTGTTTTTGTATGTGTCTATCTGTTTCGATGGCATGGAAAAAGCAAGTGAGCGTGTGGTAGAGTTAAGGGCGCCCCCCCTGCAACATATGAGGCATGTGTTCATCATGATGTATAGGTGGAGTTAAGAGGAAGAAAGAGGAGGAGGAGAGGCAGGGCTGGGATGGGACAGGACACAGGTAGACAGGATTATGCCGTCTTTGTTATGTTCTCTGCCTCTTTGGAGGCCCAAAGCTCCTTGTGCTGTTTGCGTCCAAAGCCCTCGTCGTAGTTGCCTTTGCTTTTGAAGAGCTGCTGGAAATGGGGTTTGCAGTAAAATTCACCCTGAAGAGCTGCGTAGGTGCCAAGGCTGCAAAGAGAGGAGGGACTGAACGGTTAGAACACAAACATGTGGAGTCAAGGAGATGATAACGAGAAAAAAAGTGAAGTGAAGAGAAAATAGCAAAATAAAGTTACCTGAGTTTGGTGTTGCAGTGCTTGCAACAGAAGCAGGCTGAATGGAAAATCAGGTTGTTGGCAACCAATCTCTCCATGGGGTAGACCGTCTTCTCACATGACGAACACACTTCCCTTTGAGTCTTAAAGCTGAAGGACTGAGCACATAAATATACCATTTTACCCCCAGGCTTACAAACAAGCAGTGATATAGGCACAGATCCTTACCAAGATGAAAGCTAGCCTTTACAAAAGATTCAAAATGCAGGAAGACATTCTTTGGTCTCCACTGAGATCAAAGGCTAATGGAAATGAAGGGGGGGAACTACCACAGAAAAAGTAATGCAGGACCATGAATTTGAAATGAGAAGGAAAAAATGTTATGGCTAAAAAAGTGCAGGAAGAAGAGTTTACACCCAACACATATTTACCTTAGATCGCTGGACAGGTTTCTCTTCAGTGGTATTTCTGGTGTCCTAGAAAAGAAAAAAATACATTAGATGACATTTCACACAGTTATTTAAATATGCACATAGCCTCCCGGTAAGCAGTAAATAGTGGAACTGCAAATAGTAATTTCCATCAACAATATCAATATCTTTCTTATCAGATTGCAAGTAATAGCCTTTACCAGTGCTTCAGTATTGCCAATCTGATCTCTCCCCCCTTCTATCCCTTCCCTCCATCTGTCTCCCTGCACCCCTGGGAGAGGATCAGGTGCCTTCTGTCTAGTCATGTGAGCCGAGCTGTGGGACGCTCTGCACGGGGCCGCCCTCAACATTACAGCACAGAACCAGCCCTCCACAGAATAGCCACACAGGGCAATATCACTTGTTAGTTTTGTGAGCCATGTGTACACTACAGGGCTGCAACAGTACGAGATTGAAATATGACTACAGTCAGCAGCGTCAGCACCAGCTGATAGTCTTTCATCTTCAAAATTAATAACGTGGCTGTTGGTGAATAGCTGATTTTCATGGATGAAATTAACAGTGGGCCAGGCAGAGGTGGAAAGTGAGGGGAATTTGCTGAATTCTTTGCAGCCTCATAATTCATTTGAAACATTTCTATCCCTCATATCCTTCTTGTCCATGGTCCTACAATCATGCATCAAAAAAGTTAGCTTTTTACTTTGATGACTGCACCATCACACAGGTCGCCCCATTTCCCTGCACACTGTAGGCCAACAAACAGATGTTGTTGGCACATAATTGCAGTTGGGTCAAATGTTCAAATGTTACAGGTGAAGCTCCCCCAAGGCACCAAGGAGGTCAAGAAGAATGAACAGCTCTCTGTATTTCAAGGTGTCACACTGAGGAGGAGCAGGGTGTTGTATTGCTGTAATGACCGTATCTGCCCTGTAGACTGGCAGGAATATGCATGACCATGTTTTTAAGCAGGACTAACAGGTAGTTAAACTGGATAATAAGCTGACAGAGAAACACATTCAGACGAGTACACAGAAAACGGCCACTGAAAAGCCAGTGTGCAGGGAAGAAGGGCTGCTTCTGTTTAGGCAGGGGAAAAGTCCACTGCGGACTTTGCTAAAACCCTGTTATGTAAGGCGGTTGGCTCGAGCCGGAGGAAGGGGTGGGGGTGGAGGGCCGTCTACCAGAGCTGGAAAGAGAGGGAGATCTACACATTGGAGACAACTGCTGATCTCCACGCTTTGCCGCTTTGTAAGTCTTTCAAGGAATTGCACAATTGCTTGCTTTGTAGGCAAGAAAGAATGGATCTACAGTGAACTACACTGATGGAAACTACACTATGAGGTGGGACAGACTAGGCTAAGCGCACCATCTCATGCATCCAAAAGTGTTGAGGTGTTAAATTGGTTGATATCAAAGCTCATGCAATTGACTGATTCTTCAGTTATTTTGCTCTTTAGTTTAGTGCCACTGGGTCTGAAGGCAAAGGGTCTATACGTTGTCACCTTGTACCTCACTTCTGGATAGATCTGAGATAAATTCAGAGTAAACATTTTTTCTCATTTGCATACATGGAAATTTTCAGAACTATTCTTGACCTTTTGCCTTTGAGTAACAGGAAAAGCCAGGGTGTTGCCTGCATTTATAAGGAACCGGAAGACATGCTTTTTAAATGATTGGCTCATTAACAGTGTGGCCATGCAGCTTCCTGTAGATGCAATCACCATCCAAACCGTCCCACACTCCTCCTCATCCCTGGGTCCCCTTGAGCTTCTTTTGTATGTTGCTGCTAACAGGACGACTCACACTTGGCTGGTTACCTAGCAGGCTGCATGCTACACTGCTCAGACACACCACTTCCTGTTGCTGCAGTAAAACAACTGCTGAGCTGACATGGCTTTGCTTTTGCTCCACTCAAACGTATTTACTGACTTGGTGGAAAACTCAAGAGTGAAATCTGTTAAGCTGCCAGTATGAATCTGGAGAAAGTCTAGTTCAGTTAGAGGCTATGAGGGCATGGAAATCAGGTCAATGAGGACTTCATCTTTGCATCTGAAATAATGTAGCCAAAAAAGGCAACTTGCACTGCAGCAATGTTGATCTGAGGGCACAGAATTACCATGTCCTTCTAGTAGAAACAACAGCGAAACAGGATTAGTTACCATGTGAGGGGTAGGCACATATTCTTACACACACAAAACACACACACACACACACACACACACACAAATCCTGCAAGACGTCAGAATCGCTTATACAATCTGTCTTCTTTTGCCTTATTTGTACATGAGACTCTCTTTTACCACCAAGGAACTTGAATGTGGCAGGAAGTTGTGATGACAAAACTGACTTCCTCTGTCTTGCAAAGTCCCATCGGGCTCAACCACTGCAAAATACCTAACTGACTTCCATCCCAACAAATGACTGCTGACTACCTCATCACTGGGACTGTATCAGCATTTTAGCTGCCCAGTGGAATAACAGCAAGCAAATCGTGCCTTATGTTCAGTCCCAAAGTGACAGAAAAAAAATTAGGTTAACTTCTGAGGTAATGCATACATGACTGCATGGGGGAGGGGGAAAGGAGGACCTTTATATGTATGAAAAAGTGTTCAAAATGAAAAAGTTTTTTCAGTTGTGAAATTAGTTAGGTCTATGATTCAACTGTGAAGCCTTAGAAAAATAAAATCTTGGAAGTTTGTCTCTGTAGTTACAGATTTCAAAGACTTGAATGCGCATCAACCCTATTTGTTGCCTTGTCTAGAATAAAGACATTTTACTTGAAAAACAAAAGTGCCCTGGTGTACTTTTTTTCCTTCAAGTCTTTTACCACAGATGCATGACTTCCAAGGTTTTGTTTTTCTAATGTTCATTTACCTGCCCTACCAAAGAGCACCTGTTGGAGTATCAGAGCCATTAGCGCTCTTTTTAACTTTGAGGAAATGACATGCCAATTTGTGTAAAGTCGACAGTACTGTAGTGTCTCAAACAAAAAAAAACAAACAAACAAACAAAAAAAAAAAACACTTTCATGCAAGCACAAGTGTTGAAACCAGGCTATTTCTTGCAACATAGGTTCAACTCTTAGCTCATGGCATCAATCCCTCACACTCAGAGTACTAGCTTTTAATTTTAAAAACAACTACATGTGTCTGACAAGTGTGTATAAAAGCTGCAACCATCCATCAGCTTTTTGGAGGACAGTGCCAGGTTCCCTTTTCTCTGTGTATTGGTTTGATTGGTAAAGAGCAACAGATCACACACAAATCAGCGTTTGACACTCATCTGCAGAGGATCCTCCAAAATCTCATGACAAATCCCACTGCCCTCTCTCCAAGAGCTGTGACCACCCAAATAGTGACAGAATTTAGCCAGTGACCCCCAAGTTAAAGCTTATGTTTTGAAATCAGGGAGAAAAAGTAACAGGGTGGGAATGTAGTTTAGAAAATGTGTCTTCGTTAACAGCACGCAACTTCAAAAAATGATGTGTGTGTGCATGGTACACACTGAAGAGCTCATAGTCAAGCTTCACCGTTAAGGCAAATAAAAGCTGTGGAAGTCAAGGAACCAGGTGCCAAAAATACAAACCAGACCCCTCTCGTCAAAATCTCAGTGTTTACAAGAAGTTATCAGCTGACGTAAATCACAGCCATTTAGAGTGGTTACAACAACACTAAGGAATATTAAAAGGGTAAAAGGTCATTGTGTTCATGGACAGTGCAAAGGGGAAGAAGTGCCTTCTCTTTGTAGTGCTGCTGGACTGAGTTCACTACAACTAGGACAACTGACCCCCCCTATCCTTCCCCATTCAGCTGTGTGACAGACGGACTGCTGAGTGCTGCACACTGTGGTACACAATTCATTGCAACTGGCCCTACAAGGGAAGAGATGCATTATGTTAACAAACGTCTATGGTCATTAATTCATGCAAGACTCCCACTCTCATATCCTGTATTTTTAGAACTGTGATCATTGGTTGTTCATTTGGGATGCTGGCGTGGAAATAAAACAGAACAAATATGACACACCTCATCCTTCAAACACATCAAAACAGTGTTAATAAGCCAATACAGATATATTATGGCTAGGCATCTTCAAAATAATCCTAACAAAAACATTTTCCAACCATGGAATGTTTCAAGTTGCAACATGGCATATGCCTTAAGTA
>OMKZ01019227.1:18522-36870 GCA_900302535.1 Neoniphon sammara
CTGTGGACACGGACACATGGAGAGGAGATTAGCTGCCTAACAGGAGACAGAATCAAACTATAACGATAGGGGTGCAAATAAGTGTGATTTTGAATGTATTCGCAATTCCTTAGGTGCCTATTGAAGCTGATAAATGTTACAGATAACTTTCTGTAATAATCACTGTAGTAAAAACTGCTACATCCTATTACATTTTCCTGCTGCAAAGACCAAAAGAAAAACTAAGATAATTAGAATGTAGCAAATGGCAGGTGTCAAACACAACAAGCCCAACAAACAATATGCAGCATCACAACTGTGTCATTGTTTTTCTCTAGTGTCATTTTCTGTCATTTTCTCTAAGTAGAAGAGAGGCTGTGAAGCAGGAGGGGTGAGAGGGCTACCTGAAAGGCTTGTTTCATGGCTGACATGCGGTCTCCCATCGCCCCAGTGGCTGGTTTGCTGTAGCCTTCATAGCTACCAGAGGACAACGACCCACTGCTGCGCTCCTGGAATAGAATGTCATTCAGATGAAGAGTCACTGGATTTCCTCCATTAACTAATAGTAATACTAGGAATCTAAAAGAAGTCTGGGCTACAGCTTAATATTACACACTTTATAGTCAGAGGTGTGAGTGCTGTGAAAATAAATAAATAAATAAATGAATAAGACAATTTTACTGGTGAGTTAACAGTGGGCCTTCATATCTATGACATTATGTTAATATACATCATTTTGAAATTGCTGTTGAACAAGTGCCATTTCCATTCTTCACAGTGCGCCTTAATGAAGCAATAGTGCATATCTTTCCTTCATTATAGCTAATGGTTTGCTCCTTTCATTTTACACTTTACAACAAAACTACCGCTGTGATTATGAATGCATTACAGAAATACACAGAACAGATTTAGACTTTTAATTTTTAACTCACAGAGCTTTCAGACCCCAAGCCAGGTCTCTCTTTGTACCCCAGACCGCCTCCTCCGATGTTCAGCTTCTTTCCTTTGCCAGACTTGAATCGGGATTTCCTGAACCAGGGATTCTGGGAAAAATATAAATTGCACAAAGTTGAAAACACAGGCACAGGGGCATGGTACAAATAGGCAAGTTATTTCAGGGTTTTTCTAATTTATTAATTTATTTAGTTCACCTGCATGGCTAAGTCCATCAGTTCTTTAGTAACGCTCTGATTGGCTCCCTCCAGATTCCGGACAAGGTCACCAGCAAATGAGGTGTCTTTGCTGGTAAGGAGGGTGTAAGCCACGCCCTTTTCTCCTGCACGACCGGTTCGGCCAATCCTGTGTGTGTGTGTGTCAATGTCTCTCGCCACGTCATAATTCACCACTGTGCGAATGGATGGGATATCCAGACCGCGAGCTGGGGAGAAGCAGAAAGAGAAAGAAGGAAAAGGTTAAATGAAATGAAGCGGTCACTCAGCTCTGATTGGATGAGTGTGAGCATAATCAAATTAAAGCTGTTATAAAGTACCTCAAAAAGGCATAACTTTGGCTGCTTAAAATACAATTTATTTAATATTCATCAGCAACCAGTTAACCCAACATTAATTAGCAGATACAAATGTGAGTTATTTTCTTCTGTTGTTTTATAAAATTAATAATCCACAAGTTAATACAAAACATTCTATTGATAGCTTAGATATATAATTTGCTCTGCTGTGCAAACAGTAATCTTCATCACCACCTTCACATGTGCTCACCTGCTACATCAGTGGCCACCAGAATGGGCAAATTCTTCTTCTTGAAGTCAGCTATCACTTTGTTCCTCTCACTCTGGTCCATGTCTCCGTGCAGGAGGCCCAGGCTGTGGCCTTCCTGTGTCAGGTTAGTGGCCAGCTCCTCGCTGTTGGCCTTCTTAGTGACAAAGATGAGGACCGAGCCAGATGAGGTGAACTCGACCAGCCGCCGGGTCAGCCACATCCATTTATCTGCTCCGCTGTGAAGCAGCTCCACCACCTGGGTCACATCCTCATTGGCCTGGTGAAAGAGAGCGATGGGTAATCATAGCGTCTATAGGTTACATTAAGTCAAATGTATGATTTTTAAAACCTTTTGACAGTTCATATAAACATTTTTGCCACAGATCAAACATGAAAGCTTGATAATGACAGTACACTCAATATGCCTGAAATTACACGAAGATGCTGATTCCAAATAAAATATTCGCCATATGAAGTAAAAAACAACAACAAAAACAATGGCTACTCATACAAAATGCAATAGATATCTCAAGTACATGGGGCCGTACTGGTGATGTTTGCTAAAATTAAGACTTAATTTCCCATAAACCCTGTTGCTTCCAGTTGCACATAAGATGTTGCTAGCTGCCACTTCTTCAGTCAAAGGACTTCTATTTGGTTTTCGGAAGAGGATAAATGAGTTTGAAGTGATTTTTCAATCAGACTAGTGGCACACAATGCAACATTTGGTGAGGTGATAGGAGTCTGCCAATCTTATCAATGACGGTCTCACTTGTTTGCATTAATGATACCAATTTCCCAAAATCAATGTGGTAATTGCTTACTGATGTTAAAATCCACCACATTACACCTTTAGATAAGGAATCATCTTAATGTTCACAAGAGTTACACTGACTGATGAATTCTCAGGTTAAATATTTATTTTAGGTCTTTAAAAGTTTTCAAAATGAATACTTATAGTTTTGGAAGTCATGGATTCTCACCAGTGGGACTCCAGGAAAAAAACATTAAAACTCTGAAACTCTGCAACTGAGAGGTAAAGGCCCTGAATTTAGATATTTTCCAAACATTTTAGTATTTTAAGGAACTGTAGAGAACTCAGATAAAAGGAACAAATTGGGAGATCTCTTTGCAAGCAGCTGATGAGTGAGGCCACATACCTCTCCAATGTCTCCCTGCACCACACGGATGGGATCTACCAAGATGTCTCTGGCCAGCCTCTCTATCTTCTTTCGGAAAGTAGCACTGAACAGAAGCGCTGCGAGGGAAATCATGTTTAGATGTACAGAAAATACAGTACAGAAAAAAAAAGCCGTAAGACTTGTGGACAGCCACTTACTCTGTCTGTCTGGGCGGACGTGGCTGGCAATCGATCTCACTTGGTATTCTGAAAAAGAGAAGGCAAATCGAACAAAATGAAATCAATAAAGAAGTTAATGTGCAAAAATTGAGTTTGCAACATTTTCGTTACAGAATTTATAATGCCAACCTACCGAAGCCCATATCAAACATGCGATCTGCCTCATCAAACACGAGATATGTAACTCTCTGCAGGGACGTGGCCTTCTTTTTCACATGGTCAATCAGACGACCCTATGCACGCACACACGCACGCGCACACACACACACACACGCGCGCGCGCGCACACACACACACAGATATCTGTTAAAACTGAATATTCCCTTTCTGAGGCAAGTTAAAGAATTAAAAGAATCCATCACATCAACAGAAAACTGGACTTCTCCTTTCTTACCGGAGTGCACACCACAATCTCTGCTCCCTCCTGAAGAGCCTTGGCCTGCTCCCACATGCTGCCTCCTCCATACACTGCCACAGAGCGCAGTGAGTAGGCTTTCCCGAAACGCTTACACTCTGCATGGATCTAGGCGACATTTACAGTCCAAGTGCGCTTTAGCAACTTTCTTTGACAAAACAACTCTCTTGACACTGTGTATGTACAATACATAGTCCTGATATAACAACAAATGTCTACCAAATCTAATCACATATCTCCCTAATTCTTACCTGCTGACAAAGCTCCCTGGTGGGGCAAACTATGACTGCGATTGGCCCCTCTCCGGCCTCCAGCTCCTTCTGGTCCATGATGTGAACTAGCATGGGCCAGATGAAAGCTGCTGTTTTTCCGCTGCCAGTTTTTGCGATACCAATCATATCACGTCCAGACAGGGCTATGGGCACTCCCTAAACCCAGACAGAGAGCAGGAACAGGGATCTTAATGGCATCACTACAAATGTTAATGGTATCGTTCAATACTGTTGCAGCCCTGAGCCTTGCACCATACCTGGCACTGAATCGGTGTGGGCTGAGTGTACTCAGACTTGCGGATCTGGTGCATTAGCTGCTCATCGAAGCCGAAGTGGGCAAAGCTGGTGCAAGGTTTGGGAGGGGCAGCACCAGACACCTGAGAACAAGGACACAGAAGAGAAAAATGAGCAGGAAGCAAAGGACGTTGGGACGGATGTTCATGATAACATTTCACATGATGAACGTTTATTCCTTCAAAGAGTGTTTCTCTGCAGCAGCCTTTGCAGGAAATTGGCTACAATTGTTAGACAAATTCTGGAATAAAAAATGTGCTTATATTTTAGTCAAATCATGTTGTTGTTTTTTCTTAGGAAAAAACATAAAAATACTGTGCTACAATGTACCAGAACCAAAAACAGGAATACCTGGGGCCAAAACAAAATTGCTCCATCATCACTACCACTACCATCAAAAAATACTACCACACTGCAGTACTGTGGTACTATAATTTCCAGGTAAATATAAAACAGCATTGGGCTGATATACTTCAAAACGGGTGCGCACGCGGACAGCGGATGTGCACGTGGCTCTGTTATACTAGAATTTGGCTGTCGCAAGGGGACGCGCTTCACCAGAAGAGTGTCCCACTACCACAATGAAACACAAAGCCCTTAATATGTCCTTAGTTTTCCTTTCATCCATGCACAGAACGCCTTAATTTTTAAGGGTAGAGTTAAAGTAAGGGATCCTGTTTCTAGTGAGTGTTTAATGAAGTTTGAGTGGCTGCCTTGCAGATACTTTCACTTTTACCTGCATGCCTCCACGTCTCTTCCCTCTGCCTGGGCGATTTCTCTCCACAAATTTGCACACACTGGATTGTCTCTATTCTTCAGAGATGAACTGTGAGTACAGGCGAACCTCCCGGAGCATGCGCAATGGCGAGCGCACAGTCCGCGCGGTCACAACAATCTGGCTGTACAGCGGACGTCTGCTACCTGTCCGCGCGGACATCTGCTGACGTCAGCCGGTGACAAAATTTATGTCACGTGGACCCGAGCGGACATGTGGACGCGCAAAGTATAACAGCCCCTAGACGTGTGTCCTCCACTTACCCGCAAGTTGAGTTTATGCCTTAACTCCAACACTTGTGTTGCTGTCAGACTGTTGAGCTCCTCATGCTCATTGTAGAAGTTTTTCTCAAACGGTGGATAATCAATCTGCAAAAAGATGACAAAAAAGGCAAAAAATTTACAATAAAATCCCAAATAAACAACAAAGCAGATAAATGGAAAAGACAAAGCTCTCAAACAAATTGTATCAGTATCTCAGTAGTACCTCAGAGTGGTCAATAGGGGGAAGGGGCATGATGATTTTCTTGGTAGCTGGGGCAATTGGGTTCCCATCACTATCATAGTCAATGTTCTCCTCCTCTTCCTCCTGCGTCAGCCCAGCTGTGGGATTCTCTGCCATGTAGCGGAAGTAGGCTTCCTGCAGAGAGCACAACATTACATGTGAACCGCTGAGCTGGTGTGCTGCTTTATACAGCATCCAAACACCAGCAACAGAGAAACTCACTAACATCTGATGATGTTAAAACATTCAGTTTTACAATGAAGGGTAAAATCATTTTTCATAATCTCATAAGAAATGCTGTCATTTGTTGATATCAATTAACAACTGATCATGCTTTTTTCCCCCTTGCTAGACAACAAGAATAATATATGCAAGAGTAATAAGTCCACAGTGATGATGCTAAATATGCAACCTGCATTGTTAGCTAGAGGGCTGGGAATGGGAGGGGAGCATTGTAAGATTTGAAAGCGCTGAGGGAATGGTTGGTCCGGAGACCTCTCTGATCAGCGATGTGGTGGATTAAGAATTTTGGACGGCTCACTCACTTGTTCATCTTCTTCTTCAATGTCATCAC
Organism: Neoniphon sammara; assembly: GCA_900302535.1. NCBI lineage: Eukaryota > Metazoa > Chordata > Actinopteri > Holocentriformes > Holocentridae > Neoniphon > Neoniphon sammara. Next base: position 24,414 of record OMKZ01019227.1, read on the forward strand.
GAATACCCCTGAAATGACAAGCGGAGAAAAAAAAACTTCCCTGCGGCTCGTTCATAAACCCAAGGTGGCCCACATCCCACTATGACTAATGTCACTTATCTCATAATACCTATTAAGTCAGCAAAAAACATTGCTGGATGCATCACCTCTTGTTTCAATCCATTGGAGAGATTCAAGAAATGATTACAGTGTTAATCCAAATCATTACAAAGTAAGCCCTCTTTAGTAGTGAAGCACTGAATGCCTAAACAACGAATCTATCATATCTGTAGAAGTAAGAATTTAGTTGGCTTATACTTTTGCTCACAAAATATCAATTGTGAGAGATTTTTTTTTTTTTACTTCGTCGGATCAAATATTTTTTTGAAGACTGGTTTAAATTTGAGTACCTGCATGATGTTAGAGGAGACTAAAAAAGAGACAATCTGACAGAAAAATACATGAAAATGCAAGTCTTACTTGGCAGATTTTTTCTCCTTTTCCTTTTCCTCTAGTTTCCTCATGTCTTTGGCTGCTTGGCTCTGAAACAGGAAAAGATTTGTTAGGGAAAACAGCACGGAAAGCATTTGAAAGTGTAGTCTGTCTCTGCTTAACTATAGCTGTCTTCTTACCTCAACCTCTGCCATGAAAGCATCCAGTGGGTCATCCTCACTGTCTGAGCCGCCACCAGACTGCATCTGTTGGCGTGTGGGCGAGTTTTCGGCCGGTATGTATGGCAGATCCGCATTGCTGCCGGACTCCTCTTCATCATCTTCAAAATACCTGGTCAAAAATGTGAAAGACGTGGGCCCAAGGGATTGAGAAAGCAATGAATTTCAAATTCATATTTACACTGCAATTGGGTTTATATTGATTTCAGGCCTCAAATCAAACTATATTTTACAGAATTTTGAGTGTGTGAGGGTGGACACTTACGCATTTTCTTCATCAAAATTGGCTCTTTTTGTTCCTATTTTGTAGAATGAAGGAAGCTGTTGGCTCTTTCCATATCCTCCTGTTGCTCCTGTGAAGGATGTGTGTGATTTCTGGGTAAGGCGGGGTTCTTCTTTCTTCCCTGGACCTCCAAGGGAAAATCCTCCAAACCCAAAACCTCTCTTCCCGCCTGGTCCACCTTTGTTCCAGTTCATGGCTGTGCTGTAGAATGGGAACAACTCTTCACTTCAAAGTACTGTTCTTGCTTAGACCCGATACAAGGTTGTCATCACACCCATTTCTTCATTTTTCTGAGTCTTTTAGAGTCTTTATTCAGTTCGTCATAAATGCATTCACCCAACATCACTTAGTTCAGACTGCTCACTGAAGTTTCTTTTGTACGAGGACAACGGGGCGTATCAAAGCTGTGCTCACAAACCAAGGTTACCACAGTGCACGATAAAAGTTGAACTGACACTCTATTTATGTGCGATTTAACTTAAGTGTCCTTGCCTGTTGACACATTTCAGTCTTATCGCAAGATTCCACAGGTTAATTCAGCATACATATTAAGTCACCAAGCAGTATTTTACTCAGTAAAATTACAGAATCTTTAGGACAAATCCTTGTGTCATTCCCGCCATCGTTCTCCACCAAAATACACCGTTGTGGTCAACGGCGAGCAGCGTAAACAAATGATAAAACATGACATTTTATTGAGATACAGCGGTGCTAAGCGGATTACATACAAGCCGAATGTACCAGTAGATATTGTCGATTATCGAGAAATCTCTGACATGATCTCAGACATATGTAAGTTTGTCGACAACCAAGATCAATTTAACTGATATTTTTTCAGGAGTTCGGCGTGTCGTTCTCACGGTGCGAGGCTAAGAGCGGAGATGAGGGTAAGAAAGCCAAGTATCGGGGATAGCAAGCTAGCTAACTACCAAATATCTGGATGGGCAATGAGAGTCAAAAACTACCTTCAAACTGACTTCTTCCAAGTGTCAATACTATTTATACGTCGGACGTTTAATATATAGCTAGCTAGCGAGCTGAGGGCCGCAAAACGGGGCCACGAAGACGTGGGTGTGCGCGGCGAGGGTCGACGGCTTGCAGTGAATGTGGCTTAGTTAGGGTGCCCTCCGAACAATCGGGCAGTCTATAAAACGTTATTTGTAAATTGCATGTAACGATAATTACGATATAGTGACTGGAAAACTGTATTTACCTGTTTACTGGTGTAATGGAAAGCTCTTGTTTTCCCAGTTAGACCTGAGCTGTGTCTGCGTCATCAGTGCGCGCAAATCTGCGTATGTGTCGTCGTACGTACGCGACACGGTGGCTCAACCAACCGTAGCGGAGAGCTGTCAAAAATGCCCCACTAGAAAGGATGGCTAGCTAAGTGTACATTAGTCAAAATTTGAATTTTACTCCAACCAGAAGGTTGCTGCTCGAAATACCACACAAGTAAGTTATTTACACACTCGTAAATTACTTTCTGTTGTTCCAATTAATGTGAATCAGGATAACTAGCCAACTAACGGTAACGTTAACGTTAGCTTGCTCCCTCCATCATGGCAAAATTCAGAACTGTCGTCAAAACACTGTTAAAAGCTCTACTAACAGTGAAGCTGCTCAAAGTTAATCGTTTTATTGTAGCTAGTTGTCCAGCTAACTAACCGGTTGTTTTATCTTGTCCTTGGAGGTAAAACTACTTGCTAGCTGAATTCGATGTTGAAAACAGCAGTCAGCAGGAGCGAGTAACGTTAACATAACTCAGTATTTGTTGGTTTTGCACACAGAAGCAGCATAGATAGGACTGAGATACCACTACCATTCGAATATTAGCGTTGAATAATGTTGGTTGGTTGATAAATTGCCTAAGATTGCATCCACAGATTATTTGATAGCTGAGGCGTAGGAATAAGTATTAAATCCATATATTAGACAGAGAAAGATGTCAAAAAATAAAATTTCACACAACTTTCACAGTATCGTTTAGGAGATGAAAATGTCCTCTTTTTCATATATTATTAGTGTTCTGTGACAGCCATCTTAGGTGTAGGTGTAGATGAATATGATCAACCAATCAAAGCAACTTTTCAATAGTTCCCTTTAGATGAGGACCAAGAAAGCCCCCTAGCCTCCTCTTTCATAGTGGTTGTGCTTTTCTCCACAGATATTCCCTGGATGGGTGTTTTGAAATTATAGGTTACACATTCAACAGGATCCATGTCTTTCCTTGTAAGTGATTGTCATCCACTGCTTATTATTTTAGACATATCCATGTTTGTGACAGCTCTCACATTGCAAACTGCCAAGTGCAACATTTGTCATCATTATCTGACAAATCTGGAGTCACATTATAAAAGATCAGTTTGTCTTTTTGCAAAGTGGTGTGTGAATTTGACGAGCTCTGTTATGTGCTGGCAATCTGATGTAGCCATCAGTCATTTTGTTTGTGATATGCATGTTTATACATGTTTGCAGACAAGAAAGACCACATCAAATCATCAGATTTTTTTAATGGAGTTTGCCTTGACTTTTTCTTCTTAACTAGAGAGATTAGTATGTACCCTCTCTGGTAGTCCTAGATCAGAAAGTTTTACACAGAATGAAACAACATGATTCAGAGGCTTCAAATGTGATCTTGTTGCTTGGATCCTTTCCTTATTTTCCCTTTCATTTTCTCTCTTTTTTCCATGTCTGTAATTAACCCTCTGTGTCTATCAGCGTTGGGTATCAGAGAAATTAAGTGTGGAGAGCCTGCGGGATTTGGAGTTATTTGGAGGTGAGGTCAAAGGCAAGCCAGGTTATAATGATTGAACATTCCCAAGCTGCTGCTTACACACTAGGCCCTTCATTAGCTGTGTCACTGCCCAACACATACAGAAAAAACCTTTCAGTTCCAGTTTAAGCTTTGCTCTCAACAAGTGATTGCTTTGCTCTGCTCCTCCAATTAAAGCATTTTAAGTTCTGTTTTCAGTCTGTCAGCTGTGTATTACCTGTCTTTCAGTATGTGTTAGCTTCATTGTTCCTGTATGTTGAGTAGAAAAGAGACAAAATCAATCACGTTTATTAATATGTCCCATGTGCTTGTACCATGGAGAGTCTGCACCATTGTAATAGCTGCTTCCTCTGGCTGTGTTTATCATTAATTGTAAAAGAAGGTGTGATTGATTGTCTCTTATTGTTCCCCTTTTTGCATTAAGACCTACATTTGACTTTATCCCTGTTGTTGTAACCCATGTTGACCCAATATTTTAGTCAAATTATAGAACAAAATGATTAAATTTGAGCCAGCATCACTAGTGAGCTACGGTATCTTACACTTGTCATCAGAAATTGTGAAACCAGTAAACATCACAGCAGATCCAATAATATTGGAAGTCCAAGGTAATAAAACCAAAATCATTGGTTATATTTACAGAAATATAGTCAGTCAGTTCTCCTTATAGAAAGTGAGTACTGTTTGCTACAGTGTGTTTCAGGTTGATTCAGAATTCAGAAATAAAAATAATTTTGCAACAAGTTAAACATGAGACTGTTTCCAAGCTGTGGCCAAGAAATGTCAGCCCATTCTTTTGCTTCTTCCCATATGATGTGAATGCAGAGCTAACAGTAGAGACACAGGTCTTTGCATAGTTTATGTCTATGTGTTACTCTGTTCATCCCTGCAATCTTGCAAAAAGCAAGAGGCGTTCAGAGTTACCTCTTAAAATCACATTCCAATTAATCTATGCATCATGGCATGAAATGTAGGACGATAAGCCTTCCTACACTGTGACCTGACATTTTGTCTTAGCCAAAGAATTTATTTTTCTGCCAGACAAATGATTGATATTAATAAAGATGCTAACTTTAAACAAAAGTAACTGATGAATGTCACTTCTCAGTTGGATTAAATCATTTGAATTAATCTAAATGTTTCAGTTTAAAAGTGTTGACAGCGTTGGGACACAATTTAATGGCAACAGAGACTTCTACAAGTAATAAGCTGTCAGCTCTGTGTGAAGAATTAATGCATCCATTTCCCACATGTTCATAAAGCTTAATATATTGGCTTTGTGCAAACTCCATCAATCCCAGCACTCAACATGACCCAGTGGTGAGAGCACAGCATTGGAGGGTGGACTCATACATATGGCTGCATTTCTGTTCACACTAATGGATCAGAATTAACCTAGATTGAATCTAAACCGTGAAATCTCTTTATTGTAAAAATTTAAAGTGAATTAAAAATTTAAGAGACTAGATTGGGAATAATGTTTTATATTTATTTTATGTAGGGAATAGGTATAATATTTTGTAGTAACACTCTGCTTCACATTTATACAATTGCACACATTTAGACCTGGAAGCTGCCCAGTCTAGCCAGTTATTTGCTGTTTGCCTCCAAGTCACTTCTCCAGAGTGTTTGGGAGTTAAGCGCTTTGCGTATGAGTGCTTTGACTGTAGTTTTTTAGGGAGTGAAGAGAGTTTCTCATTCATTTTTCCCTCTCAGCATTTCCCAGCAATCTGTGGTTTGAACCATAAGCAGTCCAGTTATAAGCCCACTTCTCTATCCTCTGGGTGTTACCACTGTTCCAGTATGATGATAAAATAGGCTCTTTATTAGAAAAATAAATGTATAAAGCATGTTGTTCTCAGTTAAGGCCAAATACTTTGAAATGGAGTGAACTTGTAAACTATTGTTGGTTGCCTGCCAAAATAGCAAACCAGCCAGGACCAACATTGAGCTGCCCTGGCTGGTAGTAATTCCTCTCAGAGACTGATACTACCCCTCTGATTTATTTTTTTCTGTGACATATTTAGCTTTCAGATAGCATATGGGTTTGGTTGGAAATGTAGATAAGTGTGTCAAGGAATGGAGACAGGAGACAGTCACTTCCAGAACCTCAGTGTGAGCCTCTTACAGCAATGAACCTCAGTGAAACTTGACAGGTTTACCTTTTGAGGGATCCCAAAGTTATCAGAAACATTTTATTTAGGAGCATATGATTATGATTTTGATTTTGTATTGATGGTTTTGTATATGTTCAGTTGAAGTGCCATGTTTAATAAGCTATGCATTATTTATTATTTTTGGTACACAATATTACAAGTCAGGTGTCATATGGAAAGGATTCTGGGGGTTTTGTTTTGCAGGCTCGCCTCATCTTTATTTTCTTGCCGGCCAATCATTGCATAATGTTGCATGTTTGTTCCAGTATTTCGCTTTTGTTTTGGCTGTGCTCTGTTCCCATTGTATTACGTAATATCTGGAAAGAACATGCATAAGGCTTTTGTTGGATCGTATTTCATTTTTACATGAATACAAAGTTTTACCTTGCAAATATTTCATCACATGTTTTATGTAGACATGAGCAACTTCATTAGATCAGGCAGAAATCAGTTTTTATGACCACAAATGAAAGAGAGGGAGGTAATGCAGCTTAATTATATTGGGAATATTTCTACATTGATTGTGCTGCCATGGCAAAGTACTGCCAAAACTGTGTATTGATAATGTTGGCTCCCTTTGTGGGTCATCACCTCAAAGACTAAGGTGCTGGTTTAGACAAATCTTGTTAGCGATAGAGGGAGGGGTGCAAAGGTCATGTATCAAGCTTCCTACACTAGATGTTACACCTCCCAGTTGAAGAGCTGCTTTAAACACAGATCCTTCTCTTGTGTGTGTGTGTGTGTGTGTGTGTGCGTGTGTGTGTGTATGTATGTGTACGTGTGTCTGTGTGTGTATGTTTTTATGTCATTGATGTGGTTTTTCTGCCCCAGAGCAAGCTCAGGGACTCTCTCACAGGAAAGTAAGTGTGGTACTCCTGTCAATGCTTCATCATCCCCCCACATGCCTTTTGTGTGTGTGCGTGCATGTGTGTGTGTGTGTGTGTGTGTATGTGTGTGTGCATTGTGAGATTGTATGTAGGTATATACTATATGTGAAAGAATTCACCGGCCCGAGGCTTTGCACTTTTATGCATGAGCTTCCGGTTCATGACACCGCTGTACATGCTTAATGCTCAGACGGCCATCCCACCTCATTCACCAGAGTTTGTACTGGGGAAGATGGAAACAATAGAGGAAGAGAAAGGAGAGAAAGAAGGGAATAGACACAGGGGTATCTCATAGCAATATGAAATAATATGAGAGAAATAGTAAAGCAGGGGTTTTCAATTTTTTTCATGTTCCAAACCTCTAGGTTGGCTTACATTATGCTGCGGAACCCCATTTGAAGTGATTTTGCTGTATGGACCCTGATATGAAAATATGTTTCAGTTTGTGTTAAATTTTTCACTTGAAGACTGACAGATGGATTCAAAACTATGAGATAAAATGGCAAAATAATCACTTATATATTTTTAATAGTTTCTAGGAAATGCAATTATAGTGAAATCAAACTTTCCTCATTTTGCTGAGGACCCCCTGGAAGCCTTTCAAGGACGCCACTTTAAAAGTCACTGTAATAGAGCATTTTGGCCAGATATTGTTATTATTTTTTCAATTTTTATTCAAGTTATGCATTGATAACTAGTAACAATTATTATTGGGGTTGTATGTCCAGCCTGTAGTACAGCAGAGAACATAATCTTCTTATACAGCCTACCCAAATGGTCCTGTGAGTCCTCAGTGTGCTGTTCATACACTGTGAACCAGATAATCGACTCTGTTTTGGTTCATAGTGTCATTAGTCTCCCACTAAAAGCCTTGACTAATTTTTGATGAGATGTTTTTGTGTTGTGAGTACTGAGTGTTTACCTATTAACACTCCCTGTCTGTTGTTGAACTGATGGTGATTTGGTAATGTTCCCATTTGATGTCAGCCGCTGTGTGCTGTGTTCCTGCAGACTGCAGATGGATAGATGGATGGGAGTTCCATGTGTTCAGCTGTTGCAACACATGGCAACCCCCTTCTGAGTCTCATCATCATGTTTCTACAGTAACCCTAATAATATTAGAATGAATAGAATAGGAAGCCTAAATAAAGTGAATGCTCACTTACTGATATTCTTAAGACAGCTGCCACAGCATGTTTGATAGTGCCATCATGTCGATTTATCATGTAAAATGCAAAAGACTGAGAAACCTGTTGTGTTACCATGGCAGATTTATCATTTGACTAAAAATTCCAAACTTTCTGAGTCTTATCGCTGCGCTTAAATCTATGTTCATAATGTTCTCACATTTGAACAGGACATTCAGTATCCTTATACTTCTTCTGTTATTGTGTTTCTCTACTCTGGTTACCATGGAAACACTCAACAAATGCTTATGCAGCTTGTTTTCTGTTTTTACGCCAAGAAAATAAAATGCTGTTGCTACTGCTGTATGTCCATTTCCATCATTTGAATGGCTGTAATATGATGGAATTCAGGAGTCCTCACAGCAGATAATAATATATTATCCTACGTGTGTGTGTATGGTGCAAAGACTTTAAACAATTGAAATGAATAACAGAAAGGCATACAGTATGCATAGGCCATACTCATTTAATCTGTTTTACTGTATTAGATTCTGCACATGGAAGCATTTCTTTTAAGGACTAGAAGAGTACACTCAGTAGACTGCAGATCTCTGCCAGGCATGCGTGGGAACACAATTTCTATATAAAGCAGATAGTTGTTTGCTTTGTGTCACAACTTGTTGAAGAGAGGGTGAGAGGGGTTTTCCATGATGGTTTTGATCTTGTCCCTTATCCAAAGACCCGAGAAGATTAGGCAAATTAGTCCCCTGATGTATGAAACAGCAACGACTGTTTTACACTTCATTTTTTATAGTCGTGAAACATCAGGCTATTTAATCTATTTTAACACCCACTTCTTGACAGGTTACATCAGCCTCTGACCCTTTTTACAGTGTTGTTCTCCTGTGTGTCAGCTCTGTGTTCTGTTGACTTTCTTCGTCAGCAGTGTTTTATAAACTCGCCCAGAAAACGCAATGCACGTCCTGCATACTACTGAGCCTGATAGGCTCAGTAGTATGCAAAGAGAAAGAGGGAGGGAGAGCGCAGTGAGAGAGCTAGACAGTGAATGGAGTGAGGGAACAGTGGTGAGAACAAAAAACATTTTTTTGAGTTTTTGAATCACTGCAACCACAAGAGATACTTCCTCATACAGTCACAACTGTGCACAAACATTTTAGGCTGATAGGCCTAGTAGTTTGCCATGAACAGACAGACCGACACACGGACAAAAAACAAAACACATGGTCTCCTGGCAGAGATAATTATTCATTCAGAAACACTGCCTGAACTGTTAGGGCCATAGGAATAATATCCAAATTGTTAAATTCTCCTTGAAATTGACAGGTATTGGAGTATGTTTTTATCTCTCAACCTTCATACTTGTAATTGCTGTGTGAAGCATTTTGCCAGTGGTGGTTTGATTGCCGGTACAGTTTTGTGTCAATATTGTCTTCCAATTGTTTTTTTGTAAAGTGCACTGTGTCACACTAGCACACGTTTGGTTATCTTTTAAAGGGCACAGAAACCACTGCATGTGTGTAAACAGACTCTAACCTTAAGTGTGCACTGGTGTTCAGCATCAACACAGTCTGACTCACGGGTGACATGAGTGAGAATAAATAGGATAGTTGACGGTATCCACTATCCAGTAATCCACTCAGGCCCACATAGCCTGTCGTTTGGTGACCTTACATCAGTCAGCAGTCGCTCTCACTAGCCCTTTGACACAGCCCTGCACCGTAGCGAGACCGGGTCCTTTCACAGCTGATCTTCATTCACTCTTTTTTCTTCCCCTTCATCCCCAGGCCCATGAGGACAGCCAGGACAGTCTGACCTCCCTCCCACGTCGGGACACCATGGGCAGCTTCCTCCCTGACAGCAGCGCCTACGAACTCCTCACCGTTATCGGTCAGTGAAGTCGAAGACGCACCCCGACTTTCAGCTGGCCGTGTTGATGCAATAGGGCTGCAACTAATGATTATTTTTTATTGTTGATTAATCTGTCGAATTAATCTTTATCAGTTAGATGATTACTCATTTCGTCTATCAGATGTCAAAAATAATGAGAAATGCTCATCACAAGCTACCAGAGTCCAAATAAGGTCTTAAAATAGCTTTTTTAGTCTGATCAGCAGCCATAAAAATTCTAAAGTATTAAATTAATATAATAAACAGAGAGAGAAGGGCAAGCAAATCTTAGCATTGTGAAGCAAGATACAGATGTTTTATTAAATTTTGATAGTCTAAACTCCTCTTAATTACTTTATTACCAACCCCCTGGTAGCATACTGCATTGCTACAGCATTGTATTTAAAGAGAAAGAAGTCGATTATTTAGTAAATTGAATTGGGGAAAAATGTGGACCAGAAAGTGTTTCATAATGACAGGTTTTCAATTAACTTGACACAAATGGAATTGTTTTGTAATTAAATCCATGTCTCTGTGTTAGGCCGGGGCCTGGAGGACTTGATGACTGTGAACCTGGCTCGTTACAGACCCACAGGGGAGCATGTAGCCATCCGCCGGATCGACCTGGAGTCGTGTACTAATGACATGGTCACCTACCTACAGGTCTGCCATCATCCCTCGGTCCCATCAGTGTGTGTGTCATTCAACCTCTCCGTAGTCTCTACCTCTATCGTCAGCGGACAAAACGCTCTGCTTCTTCTCTCTCATCCCATTACTTGACACTCGGGGCTGCTTATGTAACACTCGTGCCCGTTTTCTCATTAACTCTCCTGTCTGCCTGCTCACCATTTTCTGTGTCAGCTTGACATAATACGATGTAATTTCTCTCCCTCTGCCTCTCAGGGTGAACTTCATGTGTCCAAGTTATTCCACCATCCTAGTATTTTACCCTACAGGAGCATCTTTATTGCTGAAAATGAGCTGTGGGTCATCACCCCCTTCATGGCTTATGGTAAGGAACAGATTAATGACTTATTAACCCAAAGAAATGCATCCATATATTGTCAGCCTGACTTGCTTTCTTACATCATCTGTTTGATCATCATCTCAGGTTCAGCCAGAGACCTGATCAGCACCCATTTCACTGATGGTATGAGTGAGCTGGCCATCGCATACATTTTGCTGGGCATGCTCAAAGCTCTCGAATACATCCACCACATGGGATATGTGCACCGGTAAGACATGCTTGTATATAGAGTTGATGATAGAGTTGACCCTGATATTGTTTTTTGAAAGCAGCAACCAGTATTGTTGTAAGCTGCTTATGATTTGTGCCAGTATTCAGTGTCTTTAAATTTGACCATTTTCATTGCCAGAAAAATCCCCCCCAAAATTACATTCACTGTTCCCCCAGAAACTGGATTCACTGTTTATCCTTAGAAGTATTTCTTTTTCAGGTTGAAGACACCTCTTAAACAGCATGCTGACCTTCATGAGACACAAAAACTCTTAGTTGAAAACCATAGCAATGAATTCTTACACACTGTAGGTGGGTCAGCAGCTCCCTCAGGCTAATGGCTTCCCATAGAAAATGAGTGTGGCATTAATCTCTACTGTGGTGGAGGAGGGAGTTAGAGAGACACTTCATTAAATCTGAGATGGATGGCATTGACAAGCCACTATCTTAGCTCTAATCAAAGGCCAAAATTGACAGACCAGACCAGTTAAATCAGTCTAATCTTCTTGCAAATGCAATTTACTCTGATATCCAGTGATGTCAAAAGTTGTCTCACTGTCTCTGGTTCTGTATAGGAGTGTGAAGGCCAGCCATGTCTTGATCTCAGCAGACGGGCAGGTCTGCATGTCAGGCCTGCGGAGCATCTTCAGCCTGATCCGGCACGGCCAGAGGGCCAAGGTCGTCCACGACTTCCCCCAGTATAGCGTCAAAGTGCTGCCCTGGCTCAGCCCAGAGGTGCTGCAGCAGGTACGACATCCATCCACAGTCCAGAATCATATGATTCTGTATCAGTGCTGTCTCATCCCCAGATCTGTATTCATAGGTTGTTGAAATACGGTTCCTAGGTTTACATTTGTCCATGCTTTTCCATTTAACTGCAAAATATAACAATTAAGTATGAATTAGAAGTGGAGCAGAGGTAGAAAGAAATAAAGTAATGGACAGTAAACTGTGATTTCATATGTGATTTGTGTTTTTCTCAGAACCTGCAGGGCTACGATGCTCGGTCGGACATCTACAGCCTTGGCATCACAGCCTGTGAACTGGCCAACGGGCATGTGCCCTTCAAAGACATGCCAGCCACACAGGTGGGCACAGAATAACTCCCTGTCTCTTCTGTTCTCTCTCATTAACTGAAGGCTCGTTAGGAACTGTATGCAGCTGGAGATTCAGTGGTAAATTATAACAAGGGTAAACTGTACTTGCAGTGGGTCGATTCTCATAAATAAAACCACCACCAATATGAACAAAAAGAATATAGTTTTCAAATAATTCAAATAAGTCTCTTTACCCATGTTTTTAACTGTGAAATGATCTTACCCTCCACCAAGCCAATGCCTGCAGATCTTTATTGGGTATGTGAGTGATGTAGCCTGACGCCCTCTCCCTCCCCACCTCACTTCCACAGATGCTGTTGGAAAAGCTGAACGGGACAG
>OMKZ01019228.1:0-26869 GCA_900302535.1 Neoniphon sammara
ACCCTGCTGATGATATAACATGTCCATTTTTGAAAGACACATCTCTGTGTGCCTGTGTGTGTGTGTGTGTGTGTGTGTGTGTGTGCGCGCGCGCCCGCGTGTGTAGTGCCCAGGATGAAATCATGACGCAAGTATTGTGTCTCTGAGGCATTGCGGTTTGGAAACTGGACAGCGTGTGTGTGTCTGCATGAGGACATGTCTGTGCGGTCGTGCGCATGCAAGAGGCTAAAATGAAAGCGGCGGTGCGGTGATGACAGCGTACATACAAAGACGTTTCTCCATGTGACAATATTAGCTCTAAGTGTCCACTGTGTCAGACTAGCCAGACTAATAAAAAACATTTAACCATGCTCCTTCACCATATAAACTGACCTTACAGTCACTATAACAACCTAGAACAAGCAAATAGAAAACACCAAGCAGAGACAGCCCATAATGACTGCAGACGTAGGTCAAGCACTCAGCTCCATGTAAACACTTTAAACTGATCAGCAGAGGAAAAAACAGGGGGAAAAACAAGAGACAATTTGTAATGAAAATGATAGACAATGAGTTAGAAACGAGGAGCAAAGAAAATGAAAATTAAAAAAAAAAAACAGTACAGAGAAACCGCTTTGTCTATACAGAGGTCTGCCGCCGTGTGGGTGGAAGAGTGAAACAGCTTTCAGATTAGAGTTGAAGCAACATGGTTTTTTTGAGGGATGGCATTTTTTGGATAAAAGACAACATTAGCCAGGTTTTGGTTACTATGTTGGATCTCTTTAAATCGGACAAAAAATTCCAAGTATTCGGTGTTTACCCCAGAATGTTATGCTTATCCTCTCAAACAACAATCAGACCACAGGATATTATGTCACAGTGGAGTCAAATCAGGCTGAGAGCTTCCCATAGACAACCAGTGCAATACTGTTTATAATATAATATTAATTTTACAATATGTGGCAAAAAGCATCAAAACCATTATAACAGGCATGGATGATCTTGATTGATTTATTATCAATGTCAGCCCAATTTCTATCAAAGATACTGGTCCACACAGACTATCTCTGGGGGAGATGTGACATTTAAGAGTCCCAGGCTTGGTCCAAAAATACCCAAAGGACAGGTAATGAGGATATAACTGGACCTGACTCAAACCAGGACTCAAAACAACGCTTGTTGCACTCTGAACTTATTACATATTATCAGCAATCATAACGATCCACCTGCTTTTGGGCTAATCTGGGGTGGAAAGACTTCCCCAGGTGGAAAGCCAATGTTATGATGCATCATTATGTGTATGAAGCCTAGAGTAAAATTGAGCTCAGATATATTGTGCATGAAATGCCCCTTTAGTAGAGTAACTAAGCACAATGTTACCATACTCCCAAGGTTTTTTGCTCTGATCCTCTAAAATTTTGTGGGATGGGTCTTACTTTGGTTAATCCAAAAGAAACCCAAGTGATAAATATTTTTAATTATTAGTTGTTTTCATCTCCTTGATATGCAATAGATGGCAGAGATTGAATATTTGGATTAAAGGTGCACTACGTAAAATTGTCGAGGGACAATTGGGTTGACTCAACTGACAATGTAGAATAAGTCTGAAATTTGATTAAGTCTACATGGTTCTCATCTCTGGATGGGCGACAAAGACCCTTTAGACTCAACAAACAAAAAAGTTGGAATGAGCACGAAATTTGATTGTTGAGTCTACATGGTTCCCATCACCAGTCTGACTCACTGATAAATTGCATGCTTATTCTGTTTTGTTTTTTTTTGTGAGTTGAGTCTAAATGGTCCTCACTTGTGCATAGTCCACCAGTAAATGACACTGCAGTGAATCATAACATGCCTTGATCAGATCAGAGTGTGCAGTCAATGACATGATAAAGCTGTATGGCTACTGTACTTGAAGTCTTTGGTGATGTTGTCGTAGGTTGTTAGATCTTTGAGGCGCTCCAGGAGGGTGTCTGAAGCCTTTTTCACCAGTAAGGGACATTCCGGCTTCTCGGAGGCCAGCGAACGCCACACCACCTCCAAATACTCTAGCAAAACAGAAGAGACAGACACCATGAGATGAGTAGACACTTAAAACCTGGGCTGCTATAAAGAGACCTGAATAATACACTGGTTAAACACACAAGACTATTTTGAGGCAATGCAAAGCCACCGCTTTGTCTTCAAAACATGTGGAGTAAGTTCACGATGATCCACACCAAGTGCCAGAGAATGTGTTTATTTTAAACAGCTTTGAGTAATGCTGCAAGTGAAATTATGAGTCCCGGCCAAACAGTGAAATTCACAGCTTACGACACTCTAAAAGCAAGGCTCAGAGGAGAAACTTAACATTACAAATCTTGGAATGTTTCACCGAGTGAAAGCCAAGCTCTTACTGGTAATAGTGCTGACTAACTGCAGTGTGGTTTTGGGAAATAATAACTTTGAGGTGCAGTGGACTGGACAAAAGGATACCTGACGTCAGTACACCACGTACACTTCACTAACTGTATATGTGTATTTGTCTCTGATCTCTCCTCCGGCGTCAGTGGGAATGTGGTCCAAACTGTGTGTGTGTGTGTGACAGTGTCTTTGAGATAGTGCAAGTGTGTGGGTGGAATCGGTACAGTCCACTTTTCAAAGCTGCTGTGGCCTTGGTTCCAGCCTGGTGTTTTCCTGAGGAAAACAATGTCCCAAGCCAAAGACAACACAGACACAGATACTGACAGAGCAGAAGCCTTCCTCATCTTTGATCTGTCTGACTCTTACGCCCAGCGCACTGCACAATACTGGAAAAACAGTAGCAGGACACATTTTGAACGTTTGGAGAAAGCAACATTTGATCCATTCCATATCTTATTTGAGGCTGTTTTAAGTGTACAAGATAAACCAGGCATGTTTCAAAGAGTTCAAATTAAAAACAGACACAAGTATGTTTTCAGAACATCATGCCAAACTCAAATCAAAAACATGGCAGATTAATGGGGTCTTGCTTAGCTGCAAATGTCCTGAGCCGTATTTTTCATATGACATATTTTATATACCACATGAAGACCGTGTCTGAATTGTTTGGAGCCACTCTTCAATTTGCAATACATGCAATACAATGCATAAAGCAGCACTAATTTCAATAAAATTCCGACTATTTTTTAATCATTTGCTACAATTAAATACAGTAAATTTTTGGTCGAAGGCAATTGTAGGGATAACACACAAACCAATTGTAAAGTTTAAGACTTTTTTTTTTACATAAGGTGTATGATATGTAAAGCCAAATTCAGAAGTAGAATAAAATATTCTGAAATGCTTTTATGTTTTGTATGTTTTCTGATAAACAAGGCAATATTAAATTAATTTTAGCATAGTCCATAAGACTGGACTAGATGCCAATATGGGCGCTGATTTATTTGCCTTTGCCTTTAATGTGTACAAAAACCATCCAATGACATAACTCCTGATTCATCAAGTAGATTGTCTTGCACCACTGACATGTCGTAATGCTGACCCACTAATGGTTTTAATTAATCTGGGCCTGGGTGTGGTGTGTGTACTTGAGTTGTTCTTGTCATACCTGGGAAGTTGACTACAGCGTGAACGGGCGCACTGGTGGCCACAGAGGCATGGACTAGGTGAGGGTACTTCAGCCTGAACCAAGCGGCAAGAGAGCCCGGGTACGAGCCGCCGAACGCCACCCACTTCCTCCCGATCAGCCCCTGGGTCTCTGTCATGACGGTTCGAAAGTGAGCTAGGTCGGCCAGCGCCTGACGGCTGCTGAGGAAACGCAGGTTGTCTGTGCTCAGGTCACTAAATGGAGGGAAGAATTAATTTATATGTTATCATCAATTAGCACGTTTACATCCATCATTCAGGTGATATCATGTATAACCAGTTATTCCCATATAACATGAATGTAGCATGAATGCACCTCATGGGATGAGCTCAACTGTGCAGTGGGCAGACTGTCTATCTGAATGCAAAGCTGCCATCTGGTGGTAAAACAACTACATCAGCAACTACAACAATATGTAGCAGGCACATTTTTTGGCAGGCATAAACTAAAGGGTGATTACACTTTTTCCACTGCAGCCCCAAAAACAGTGGAACAACTTTCCCCAACATGTTGAATTAGCAGATCTATTGCCAAAACTGAATTAAACATCCACCATTACTCTATGGCCTTTTCAACATGACTAATGCACCTGCTTTTTTTGCAATTATGCAGGAAAGACTGTATTATGCTGTATTATCTTTTTCTTTAAGAATCTCCAGCATTGTTAATAAAGCCACTTTGACTTGCTCCTATTCAGAGAGGCCAGAACAGACACAGCAGCACCCTTGGGAGTGGTTCAGTGTCTTGCCACAGGATACCTCAGCAAGGCCGATGCTTGTGGTCTTGAACGCGGCTCAACTGGTTGAACAACTGGTTGAACAACTGGTTGAACAACAACTAGGTCACTATGCTGCCAAAGTCAGTTTTATGCACTTTTGCAGCTGTGTGAAGAATCACAGCGCAATCCCACCTTTAGTTTGTTTCCTTTGGTGTGGACTATAGTAGGCAGGTTGGTATTATATTTATTGGAATGTGTTCTGAGGGCATATTCCCTAACCCTAACCATGACCCTGACCAGAACTCTAACCTTAACCCTAAACCATACAATGCTGTCCTCAAAGCACATTCCAATAAATATATTACCAATCCCCCTATAGTAATAGAGTTTATTTTGTTGCACACTTTTGTATATGGCTGATTTCAGTTCACTGTGCCTCATTACAAGTGAACTTGGGCTTGTAAATGAATGTCACTCACAAGTAGAGTGGCTTGTTTATTGGACAGTTTTGCTAACCTGTCATCCCACCAGGTCAGAGATTTTGGCAACAGAGCAGGAGTCAAAATCAATGTGATTCCAGTCCCTGTAACTTTATGATGAACTTGTCTGTGCTTTTACTTCCCTTCTCTGGTGGTCACACCAGTTCAGATCACAAAGAGGAACAGCTGACTATGAGCACTAGTCCAGACTGTACTTTGCTCTCAATTCATTTGGTTATTTTAAGATTTCTAAAAATGAGGAACTGTTCCTTTTCTGATGTCAATATTTATCTCCTTATACCCCATAAACCCTTGAGTTTTTGGGTCATATCTGGTAGTTGGTTCTCTATTTTAATGAACACCACCAAAGTTCTCTTAAAACGGGACAGAGACTTGCATTTTCACGTATCTTGGTGATGTTATTTGGTGCGATTGTTATCACCAAATGAGTTAAAGCAGAGAACACTAGAGTTTAAATAAACCGCTGCACACAAGGTTAGTGTGAACCTGCCAGACAAGATGAGAGAAAACAAAAGTATCTGAGTCATCCCGAGTTAGATCAAGAACTAGACCAGCAGCGTCAGACATACTCGGTGGGGTGACTCTTTCCATAAAAGCGGTGCTCCAGCATCAGGCAAAGCGCTCCAAGTTTCTGGGCGTAGGTGAGCCAGGTGCCGTTCTTCATCCATTTTGGGTTGGCCGTGCCCTCTCCGCCAATCATCAGAAACACAGGGCCACCCGACTTGGAGAAGGCCTCATTCACAAAGTACCTCTGCGACAGAGAGAGATGACAGACGGAGGGTCATTCCAGGACTCACTGACAGACAGCCAACTTCACATCCATCCATGCACTTTGCAATGAGCCATGAAGGTCAACTTTTTAACAACTCTGTGTAAACACACACTTCTGTTTGCTTAACTTGTGAGGACTTTGCACTCACTGTCTCCCTGATGTAAAACTAATTCAAACAATAGCTCCAAACACAAGCTATAACCTTAAATTAGCCACTTAAAGCCCAACAAATGTCCTGAATTTAGAGTTGAATTTTTTTTTAGAGTTTTTCCTCTTCTTGAATATATGTGGTCTTAATGGGGATATAACTAATTACACACACCCATAACAACAAACAGACTCACTTGTTTCCACACTCGGCTGTCTGCACCATTGAAGTGATCCAGTTTCTGAGTGAACCATTGCTCCTCAAACACAGATCTCTGGTCAGCAACCTGAAATTTTTTAAATCCCTTAGAGTGGCTCTCACCAAGGGCACAGAGAGAAAACAGGAAAAGTAAAGTGACTTTGTAAAGAAGAAACACTCCACACGTTTGAAAAGCCATATTGAACTAACAGGGAAACATAAGCATGTGATTTGTTTCGTTTGTTTCTACGCGGTCATGTGACTAGGTCTTCTGCTGCGTTCACTGGCTATAAGAGACGAGAGGTTCCTTCTTTAGACCTCAGTTTTCAACTCGTAAACTGGCATTTCTGGACCTCAGTATCGGTTCTGAATTTTGACATCACCGATGAGGAAAACCTGTTGTCAAGTGTACAGAATACAATATACGTTTCAACGCTGTGGATGACACTGCAAGATTAGGTTAAAAAAGGTTTTAAAAATATGTTAAAAAAAGAAAAAAGAAAAGAAAAGAAAAAGAAAAAAGAAATACATTTTTTTGTAACTTCAATGTAACAGCCAGTAAGTAAGTGAGAGCGTGATAAACGTTCATAAGCTGATTCACACACTTCATGGTTCTTTTAACCAAAGTCGTTGCCATTTTTCCCATTAGACCATGAATACAGCATTCCTCTTGTGGCGCTCGCTCAATAGTGCCATCTACCGGTAAAGCCCCTTCAAAACAACACAACAATAACGCATCAACAGTAGGGGGCGGTAATGACCAAGCAAAACTGCAAGTGATAACGAAGAAGACGCGGTTCCCTTCTAGTTCCCCTCAGTTCTTTAGCTAGCCGACAATTCATAGCGCCGCAACTATGGAGGAGGCAAAAAATAAGGAGAAAAAGCAGACCGAAAAGACAGATGAAAAGGACAAGGACAAGGAGAAGGGGCAGCAGCCCTCGGGAAAAGATAAGGAGAAGAAAGAGGAGCAAGAACTGGTAAATTTGAATGATTTTCACATACCAATATCTGCTACAGAAGCCAGTGGTGTTTTTTGCCTGAGTCACTGCTGCTTTGACAACCTGGTTGAGCAGGCCGAAGGCATTGTCATTCAAAGCAGACAACTAATGGAGTTTCATTCAATTTGAAATTATTTTACCTGTGGGGTCTTATATAAGTTTCCTCGCCCTAAGTTAACAAGGCTTTGTTGTATTTGAAAGTCTTTCAATTCTAAGTTAACCCGTGCTAGCTAGCTAGTTAGCTCGGTACCGCTAACCAGTAAGCTAACGTTAGTTGTTACCGCTGCTGCCTTTGCTGTCATCCAACGTTAGCTTTGGTCTTGCTAGCACATCCAGCTAGCCATAGATTGTATTGGCAAAGTATGACACAGCAGCCCGGTAACGTTAAGTTCGCTGGAGTTCCCACACCACATAATGATCCCCTAATCTGTATTACAGCAGCAGATACGGTAGTGTAGCTTATTAGCTGCTTGGATGTAACGCAAGGTGTATTTTGGTTTCTCTGTGGCTAGTCCCCTGTATGCCCCGTTCTCCCTTGCATAATGGGAACATCACGTCAAACCTAACTAAAAAAAAAATGGTAATTCAATGCTGCCTTTCTTACTGGCAAAGGCACAGACGTGGTAAAACATGTCTTAAAACCTTTTCTGACTTCTTAAGAACTACTGAGAAGTTCCACATGTTTATAATCCAGTAGGCAACATTTCTCTCAATAACATTTAAAGGTTTAGCCATAATTGGCAGGCATGTGTTTGTTCTACAGATGTACTCCAGATATGCAACAAGCTGAGTGAACTTAAAGCTGAAACTTAATTGAAATAAAGTGCTAACTTACCAGGTGGATCCTATAACTAAGTTATTAGAAGGCCCACGTGATTTTTATGAGGTCTTAGACCTCAAACAGTGCTTGTTTGACACCATGCATCTGTATAGTTGGCTTAGCCATAAGTTAGGGTGTCATTATTAATTTGTTCAGCATGACAGCTAGTATTCAAAACATTTGACTGAGGACCAGTTAGCAACAACAGTTAATCTGCTGGTGGTGTGAATGCATAGTTTCAGAGAGACAGCAGAAGGCAAATCATCATCATCATCATCATAACAGCCACTGTCTCCAACATGCAAGAAGCCAAATACTGTAGAAATTAAGGAGTCTATGCATTTGTATTTCATGACTGATTTTGACCAATAACTGATGATGATATTCTCCTCTGTCCTCACTATATTTCAGTCTGAGGAAGACAAACAGTTACAAGAAGACTTGGAATTGATGGTGGAGCGATTGAGTGTGAGTATTACCGAAAGCTAATAGGCTTTAGCTTGTCTTATTGAAAGCCTGCCACTTTTCCCATATTGTTATAAGAGAAAACATAGTGGACTGTTACTGTTAAGTACTGTAGGACTGACATTCATGTGTGTAAATCATATTCAGGAAAACAACCCTCACTCTAACTTTTCCCACACACTGACAGGAGAAGAACACAGCTCTGTACCGTCCTGCGTTGGAGGAGCTGCGCAGACAGATCCGCTCCTCCACCACCTCTATGACCTCAGTGCCCAAGCCCCTCAAATTTCTGCGCCCACACTATGGCAAGCTCAAAGAGATCTATGAGGGCATGGCCGCTGGGGAGAACAAGGTAGGCTACATTGTGCTGGCAAAAACTTGTAAAATCACTGTATGGGTTCACTTTGTGGCTTGATTCCTTTTAACACAAAGTAGAGAACAGTGATGAGTGGGTGGTAGTTCTGTCTCCAAAGTAGTTTCCAACCAGTGTAGGTTTTTGAAGGCTGATGTTAATGGGGCTTGAGTGGAGCTGCAGATTGCATATCTTGGGACATTTACATCGCTTTAAGCTATATCACGTTTACCCCTTTCCAAGTTTTCAAGCCATGGAAACTAAAAGCAATGTGTAAGATTATCTGCAAGTTTAACAGATGACTTGATAAAAGGCACGACTCCCATACTTCAGAAAGAATCTTCCTGTATGTACAGTATGTCTTAATTATTATTGAGAAGTGTTAGTGTTGTGTGTTTATGTTTGACATGTCACTGATGTTGCTGCTTGTGTTTTTCAGCGTTTCTGTGCTGATGTGGTGTCAGTGTTGGCCATGACCATGAGCGGTGAGAGAGAGTGTCTGAAGTACCGTCTGCTGGGCTCCCAGGAGGAGCTGGCCTCCTGGGGACATGAATACGTCAGGTATGGGCAACAACCAGCACATACAGGCGTTTTATAGCCATTAGAGAAGACATAACATGAACACACAAGAGAATATGAACATTTTTTGACAGTGTTTGTTTTGTAGTTGCTACTGGACACACAAGAAAATCAGTAGATCTTAGAGAACTTTGAGCACTTGAAGAAAAAAATCATCCGCCTAAAAAGCACTTGTTGCAGCTATTGGCAATGTATCTTACATCCTGGGGCCTGTTTTGTTTGGCAGTGTTTGTTTCTTTTCCCTGGGGATAAATGATAAAATGCAGATGATGTGATGCCATATGAGGATAAGAGCATGGGCATCTCTATAGCCTCACTATTTTGTACTGCAATTATACAGGGATAAATCTGTCATAGAGGAGGCACCAATCGTAGCCTCAACAAGAAATGTTTTAAGTAAGGGGTCAAAATCACTTTGACATAGGTAAGAAATTAGTAACTTAAGTTGGTGTGAATGAGACAATTTGAGGGAATGCAGATATAGCGAAAAAAAAATTTCACAAAAAAATCCTGAAACACAGAGAGCACAATGACATGTATCAGCGAAAGAGAATCATTCTTTAATCAGAAAAGGAAAGGTCTAATTTCATGCCTTACTTGCTATCTATTGTTGGTGACATTTCATAGTAATTTCCCATCTGTCTGTCCTCCAGGCACCTGGCGGGTGAGGTGGCCAAGGAGTGGCAGGAGGTGGAAGAGAATGACAAGACCCAGCAGGAGACACTGCTGAAGCTGGTGAAGGAGATTGTGCCCTACAACATGGCCCACAATGCCGAGCACGAGGCATGCGACCTGCTGATGGAGATCGAGAGGCTGGACATGCTGGAGGACTACATCGATGAAAATGCCTATGCCAAGGTCTGCCTCTACCTCACCAGGTATGCTCAGGTTTTGTCCTCTGCTCATAAAAATGTGCCCTAGGGCCTATTAATAAATGCGATAGCTGTTGCCAAGTTTTACCAGTCAGAAAACACTCACCCTACTTTGTTTAGCGGATTGTACACTGTCCAAACTTGGAACTTACTTGCCACTGAAGTTTTTATATTTCATGGCTTACACAGCAGTCCCAGGGGTGGCTTGTCCCCTAACTGTCATCCCTCTGCCTCTATCTCTTCCAGCTGTGTGAGTTATGTACCAGAGCCAGAAAACTCGGCACTGCTGAAATGTGCTCTGAACATCTTCAGGAAGTTCAACCGTTACCCAGAGGCCCTGCGGCTCGCCCTGATGCTCAACGATGTGGAACTGGTGGAGAACATCTTCACATCCTGCAAGGACATGTAAGCGCTGTAAAAAGACATCCCACAGTGCATTAAGTGGTCCTGGATAAAGTCAAGGAGAACAGGACAGCAATATTTAAGAGTAAAAAAGGGATTTTGTCTTCCTCTGTATATATTTTTTTGTTGTTGGTTTTGACCTTATGCTTTTATCATTTTTAGATTTGCCTTCTTTTTATAATTAAAGTCCCAGTGTGTTATAGTCACTTGTGTGAATAAAAGGAGATTTCAAGGCTTCCTTTGTACCTATCAGTGTTATTCAGAAAGAGATGGCCTTCATGTTGGGTCGCCACGGCATGTTCCTAGAGCTAAACGAGGATGTGGAGGACTACGAGGACCTGACAGAGATCATGTCCAACGTGCAGCTCAACAGCAACTTCCTGGCCTTGGCCAGAGAGGTAAGAGAGACAGAGAGAGAGAGAGAGAGAGGACTGGAGGGAGGGATAGAGAGATGTAGCAGAGTTGTGGAAAAAAAGATGACCGCAAGATCACATTCATTGGCCAGTTGTTAAGGGATTTGTAGGGCTCCCACTGTCATGGAAGAGCTGGGAAGGGATTAGAAACTGAGTCTGGAAAATGGTACATGTCCAGGTTCAAAATGTTGTGGATATTTATTCATTAGCACTTGGCCAGTTTGGAAGAATGATTATCATCAAAGTTGGCAGCCGATAAATGTCACCGCCATTGAAGGAAACTTAAAAAATATTTTCTTTGGGATACTTGTTTTTTTTTTTTAAGACCTATAAAAAAAGGAACAAAACAGTTGGAGAGTATTTCAAAGGGGCTGAGTGTTCTGGATAAGTAATGTGAGGATGATAAGAGGCGGAGTGAACGAGAGGATGGGAACAGGGCAAGTGATGGAGAGAGTGAGAGGCGGGTGATTGCTGGAAATGAGGGAAAGGTGTCTTGGGCGGAAAACAGCTCAGCGCTGGAGACAGTGGGAAGGAAATAATGGCTTTTACAAAATGGAGGGCCGACACTAAAAGAATAATGGTGTTTGATTCAGAGGGGGAGATGAAAGATAATGACTCCAGCTCTGCCCGTCTATCAAAGTGTTTTATGTTTCTCACTGTGACTCAACACATCGCATTTTAACACACTCATCCTGTCCTCCGCAGTTGGACATCATGGAACCCAAAGTCCCAGACGACATCTACAAAACACACCTGGAAAACAACCGTGAGTGGATGCTTGGATGTTATGTTGAGGATCCGCTGTCTGTTTGCATTTTTATTTTTATGTGCATGCATTTTGTGTGGGTGTACGGTAATATTTTTTCATAACTGCAGGTCAAGTTCTGTTATATTAAAAAAAATCTGTTTGGCTGTTCAAAATCCTTCCCACTCCAGTCAGAACAGCCGAGTTACTCCTGTCATCCTGCAAACCCTGGAAACCCATCTGTGCCAAAAAAAAAGCCTTACATCACCTGCTCGCTGAATCATATCTCATCTCCTCTACTCTATCTGTTTCCTCTGCTCTGCACTCCACTCAATATTTTTCTATGAGATCATAAATGTCAGGTCACCTTGTCCCTGGCCTCCTCACTATTGATCTCCTGTAATGCGTGTAATGCAGAAATTGAAGCATGTTCTATTGTTGCACCTATTGCAAGTCACTCTGGACGATTAGACATTAGGTAAATGCCTAAACTGCAATGTAAAAGAGCTGAGTTTTGGGATTTTCTGGTGACCGTGACCAGGCAATAACTACAAAAAAAAAAATGACAATTTTGGTATTTTGCTGACACTCATAATTGTATATAAACAAGTTCAAGGCACGACTGTCTTAGGATCTAGAGAAAGCATTTTCTTTTGAAGCAAAATGAATAAAAGGACCCGTGCTGTGTGGGACAGGGTTTGGAGGCAGCGGATCCCAAGTTGACTCAGCCCGTATGAACTTGGCCTCATCCTTCGTCAACGGCTTTGTCAACGCAGCCTTCGGACAGGACAAGCTGCTCACAGATGACGGCAACAAGTGGCTGTACAAGAACAAGGACCATGGTGAGAGAGATCACACACAAACACAAAATAAATTTTGGATCTGCTATTAGCCGAACTACTGGGCCTTTCTTTGCATTAGTGTTTGGTTAGCTGGTTGATTACATCCATAATATTCTTGACTGTTTCTTTTAATATAACCTTAAGTTTTTCACTGCATATTGCTGTGTTGTTCAGTGACTCTAAACGATGCAAATGTCCTCAGGCATGTTGAGCGCTGCAGCCTCTCTGGGTATGATCCTGCTGTGGGATGTGGACGGTGGTCTGACCCAGATCGACAAATACCTTTACTCCTCTGAGGACTACATCAAGGTAAACATCAGGCTATCAAGTACAGGAAACTTGACCCTAATTGATTTGTTACTGCTCTTAAATGTAGTATGGTAGCAAATACCACAGCTGTTTGTTGTGTCGTCTGGTTTGTGGCATATCTAGTTTCTCTGTACTGCTTTGTTTTGTATTTTTGAGATATGTTGTGACTACCAGAAATTCCAGACAAACTCTGCTGCACATTAGCTTCAAGTCAATACAGTTAACGAGTCGCATCATTTAACATTTAAATTGTATTACCTCCTTGTTTTCTCACTGAGTTGTGAATAGCTGCAATACTTTTTTGAACAGCTTGCTGTGAAAAATGTTGCATTTTAACACTTTATATCAAAGAGACCTAAAATTCTCTTTGTTCAACCTCCTGTGTTTTCACTCTGTGTGCAGTCTGGTGCCCTCCTGGCCTGTGGAATTGTAAACTCTGGGGTGAGGAACGAGTGTGACCCGGCCCTCGCCCTGCTCTCTGACTATGTTCTCCACAACAGCAACGTCATGAGGATAGGCGCCATCTTTGGGTGAGGACAGTCCCCTTGTTTCAAAGTTATAATATAAATGAATATATAGTAGCAACATATGTTTGGGTCAAGAGGATTAAAGATACGTTGACTGTTTTTACAGTCAGGAGAGAAAAAAGGCACAAAATTAGACTGAGAGTGTTTAGAACAAGGCAACAGTTAACACCCATTGTCTAATATGAATGATGCAACAGCCCCTGCAGCCAGTCAGTAACAAGTTATAGAAATACAAAACAAGATACAAAACAAGGTCAAAGTTTTCAGTCTGTTATGAAGCAGTGCTAAAACATTTTGTCAGGACATTTAGATTTTGTCATTGTCTTTTATTCCCTTGAATTTGTGGTGCCCCATATTGGATGATTTTACAAATAAATCATTAGAGTAGCAAGTTATAAAGCCTTTTTCAGGAAAGTGCAACATTCCCTCAGGTTTTGTCAAAGCCTAATCAGTGATGGAAAAGTTATTTAATATGACAAACAGACAAATAAACGAGTGAAGCCCAAGGCATAGTCCCAGTGACTAACTAAGAATAAGGGCTGGTTCGTGCTTCCTTGGGGGTAGAGGATCATGGGCCACCTTATTGCTCATACTTTGGCATTTCTCCTGAGGGTGACTGCGTCTGAGAACTTAAGCATTTTAATAGCACTGCAGGACATTTCTGCTTTGCACATCCTCCATCAAATAAAAATAATCCTAGTGGAATCAGCCAATAGTTTTATTTCTTCTTTACTCAGACAATCCTGGATAGAGGCATTGTGACACTATCCATTTGTAAAATTTGAGCTTTTGCACAACCAGTGCACTTGGTCATTTTGACTGCAATTACATCTTTTTAAATATGCAAACTCTGTCACGTGTATTTCTGCATGAGGCCCTGAACTCTCAGTCCATAATGCCATGAATGGTGGTGGTTGATGATATTAATTTACGACTGTGCGTACTTATCTTTGTCTTCTTGTATTCAGACTTGGCCTGGCCTATGCTGGCTCCAACAGAGAAGACGTTTTGTCTCTGCTTCTCCCTGTCATGGGAGACTCCAAATCCAGCATGGAGGTAAAGATGGCTGCATTAGTGTGAGTGTTCAGGTCCTTTCTCTCAATATGTTCAGTTTAAAAAACCCTCAATCTGTTGGTAACCTCCAGGTGGCCGGAGTGACGGCACTGGCATGTGGTATGATCGCCGTAGGGTCTTGTAACGGCGATGTGACCTCCACCATTGTCCAGACCATCATGGAGAAGAGCGAACAGGAGCTGAAGGACACATATGCCCGCTGGCTGCCTCTAGGTCTAGGACTCAACCACCTGGGTAAGTGTGGGTGGCTAGAGGCATCAAAACTATTAACTAGAGGCTCTTCAAAGCAGTGTGAATACATGATGTAGTGGTAGAGTGGCAGACCACATACTTTTTAATGTGGCTTCCAGTCTTTTGCTCATATGTTTGGAAGAGTTTGCTTTCACATTGCAATGACATCTGAGGACTTTGGGGAAAAAATAATCAGCTTGTTGCTTTAAAGGAACTTTTACAAAAGAGAAAAGCTCTATTCAGATGAGATTAGCTTGCCAATGATGTTTGAGTTTTAATTACTGATGTACGATGTCTCTAATTTCATGTACCATTTCGGACGGGATTAGAATCTGTAATTTCTCCTCAGTCAGTCACCCATCTCAGCAGCTTGTGATGCTTGTGATTCTCTCTCTCTCTCTCCCTCTCTCTCTCTATCTCTCCCTCCCTCCCGCAGTCGTAGAGAAAAAAGTTTAACTTAAAAACAGTAGAATCAGGGGAAAAATGAAAAGAGACAAGAAACAATTTTGTGTGAACTATTTTTGTGTGTGATGTGTTTAGAGGCCAATTCTGTTATTTGGTAGTTCATCAGTGTAGACCATATCTTTTACCACCATATCTGTTCTTCCTTTTCCTAGTGATATTACTGCTGTGACTAGTTAGATTTGTTCTGTTCTTGGTCCTCAGGTAAAGGAGAGGCCATTGAGACAACCCTGGCAGCTCTACAGGTTGTACCAGAGCCCTTCCGCAGCTTTGCCAACACACTAGTGGATATCTGTGCCTATGCAGGTCAGTCTCACAGTACTGTCTTTCAGCCATAGCATAAGTTTAGTTTTTGTTTGCACACACCTATCCATCCACCTCTGCATGGCTTCATCCCTCTACAAGTCAACCATTACATCCCCTGCATCTGCCAGTGTATTGTTCCATTCACTGCCATTTACCCATCACATTAACTTGCACCTGCCCCCATCCTAGGCTCTGGTAATGTGCTGAAGGTGCAGCAGCTCCTCCATATCTGCAGCGAGCACTACGAGGCCAAGGAAAAGGAGGAAGACAAGGACAAGAAAGATAAGAAAGACAAGGAGAAGAAGGAGACCCCTGCTGACATGGGCTCCCACCAGGTATACACTGACTTATTTCCACAACTCTCTTCTTTTTTCTTTCATCTCTTGTATTATGGAGACTGGTGTGGAAAAAGCATAGAATACAGAAATTAATTTTGCTGTTACCGTCACAGGGTGTAGCTGTTCTTGGTATTGCCCTCATCGCCATGGGGGAGGAGATCGGTTCTGAAATGGCACTACGGACATTTGGACATCTGGTCAGTACCACTTACTGTTGGCTGTTCTTGCTTTATTTTTCTGTTTATAGTGTCTAAATGTTGCTTTCTTGCTCTCGGACCGCACCACTGTTTGTTTTTTTCTTTCGTTTGATCTGCATTTTGTTATTTCCTCCCTCTGATCCTGTTCAGCGACTCCTACTTTGGTCAGTTTTTGTGGACTAGACCTAAATGTTACTTCCTTGTTCTCATAACTCACCATCTGTCTTTTTTCATTCTTTTGATCCACAATGCATCATCCCTCCCTTTCATCCTGCTCCATACATTTTTCTCTTCGGTCTTTCCCCCTCTGTCTTCATCTCTTTTTAACCCTGCCCACTCCTTCTCTCTATCCCTCTCCCTCCTTGTAAAAGCCATCCTGGTAAAGGAAAGAAAGAAATGATAAAAATTTGATACTGTCTAAATATTTAACCATACTTAAATTGATTTATCTGCCCTTGGAGGAAAGCAGTATTTGTTTTTTCATTTTTTTGCATGAATCAACAAGGACACCCTTTTTGATTCATGCTCCTCAGAGGAGCTGCAAGACAGATTTTTGCCCTTGAAATGCATTTACCTTGAATAATATTTCATGTGTGATATGACTTAGATGAAAGTAATATTCCTCACTTACTGTTTTATACCTGTAATGAGAAACAGCAGTAAACATTTGTTGCCCTGTCTCGCAGAGAAGAAACTGTTCAACTGTGGAGCAAACTAGTCTCTGACTCAGTTTGTTCTTGTATATTCTGCGGTTCCTTAAGTGAACAGTCAGAATAACATGGAGTACAGAGTTTATTTTTGACAGGTCAGTTATGCATGCTCCAATTCATCAGCTTAAGTGGGCATTTCCAACAGTGGGAGCCGCATTTCTACTTCTTTTCTTCCTCTCAATCCCTCCCTTATTTCTTGTGATCCGTTTTATCTCTTTGTAACACTCTCTGACTCTTTTGTGCTTATTCTTTCCATCAGCTGCGTTATGGTGAGCCCACCCTGAGGCGTGCGGTGCCGCTGGCCCTGGCTCTCATCTCGGTGTCCAACCCTCGCCTCAACATCCTGGACACCCTCAGCAAGTTCTCCCACGATGCCGACCCCGAGGTTTCCCACAACTCCATCTTTGCCATGGGCATGGTGGGCAGCGGTAAGTCAGACGCTACAGGGAATGATGGATTTTTGCGGTAAAGCATGTTCAATGGCTGCTCTGTTGCATAGGTAAAATAAGTAAAACTTTTGTATATGTATTGCATCAAAATATTTAAATTTATGGATGTAATTGTAAAGCAGCTTGTGTTGAAATAAGATATATGAACAACTAGTTTTCTGTACTTTAGTGTGATGTCATGATACTTTCATTATATCAATTTTTTCCAAGGATATATTTATTTTTAGTTGAATTTACATTGACAATACTAAGTAACATAATACAAAAAGAAAAAAATAAAATAAATATAAATAAATATACGAATTAAAAAAAAATAAATAAAGGGTATTTTGGGCGTTCTAGAGCTGTCAGTGTAACATTAAGTTAGCTTAATTTAAAGCTTTGGTAATGGTACAATTTCACTGTGTGTGTATATTTTACACAGCTATGGTACAAGTCAATATAGTTTACTCAACAAATTTAAAGCTAAACTTTTAGAGTCCAAATGCCTCAATCCCTATTTGAGATAATAACTGCATTTATTTACTGGCATAATAGCTACTCCCATTCATATTTTTATCAGTGGATTGCACTGCTGTGCTTGAATGTGTAAACTGTTAAATCACACATCATCTACAGTGATACACAGTGCCTACTCCTCTGTGAGCACCTCCACTGTTGATTTCCATAGCAAATCTAACAGACTGTCTTTTTTCCCCACCCTCCTCAGGCACAAACAACGCCCGTCTGGCTGCGATGTTGCGGCAGCTGGCACAGTACCATGCCAAAGACCCCAACAACCTCTTCATGGTCCGACTGGCACAGGTAGGTGGCGAGACAAAAGGCCCCCTGTACCAGACACAAACACCCCATTTGGCGAGTGCTTACTCACAGTCTCCTGTTTGTGCCTCTGCAGGGTCTGACTCACCTGGGCAAAGGCACGTTGACGCTGTGCCCCTACCACAGCGACAGGCAGCTGATGAGTCAGGTCGCGGTGGCTGGACTGCTCACAGTCCTCGTCTCCTTCCTCGATGTTAAGAACAGTCAGTCCATTTTCCCTTCACAGCCTCTTCAGCTTAACCTTTTGCATCCACACACTCAGCATTGTCCATTGTTGTTTGTTTGCTCCTGCCAGGCATTTTCCTTTATAAAGCCCTGAAGGAAAATATGCACGTAGGATCTAATTAGCCAAACTCAAATGGCAAATAACCCCATTCCCTTTGATTTTTATTTTAATTGACAAAACACAAATGTACAAAATTATAGGTGCTGCTATTATAAGAGTAATATAACTATAAAATTGGAAGAGTAAACAGGGTTTTGCCATAAAAAAACATCATTGAAGAGTTTTAAACAAATCACTTTTAGTCATCTATAGCAAGGCAATGAAAAATAGTTTCTTCAGTAAAAATGCATCTTTAATGCATAAAGTGTAAGATGACTTCATAAGTTTCTGTTTGTTTGTGTGAATACGCTCCAACATAACATGTCGTGCTTTTCAAAATAAAATGATAATATTACAATGACACATAATATTTGTGATGGATGTTGGTGTTACTGTCTGTGATTTGTGGTTAATTTTTAGTCAGGGTTTTACCCTGTGTTAATGTTGACCCCTGCTGTTCACTGTGTGCATTACAGTCATCCTGGGGAAGTCTCACTATGTTCTCTACGGCCTGGTAGCAGCCATGCAGCCACGTATGCTGGTCACCTTCGATGAGGAACTCCGACCACTTCCCGTATCTGTCAGAGTTGGACAGGTAAAGCCTTTGGTTGTGTTTGTCAGAGGAAAAAAAAAGACTAAACATTTTGTAGATATTAGGCCATTTCTCAAGGCTTGTTTTCTTACAGTGTACTACAGGGTTCCCATGGTCATGGAAAACCTGGAAAGTCATACACCTTGAAAATTGTGTTTCCCAGGCCTAATAAAGTTATGTAATTAAATGGGATCCTTGAATGGCTCCAAGGGGTCCCTGTTGGCCAGTTTGACAACCAATGTGAATCTGAAATTCTCAGGTTTAGTTTTGGCAAGCTACAACTATTACATAATCAAAAAAATTATTTGGGTTATTCTATCATGTTAGTCTATTGGCAGAAAAGCTCTATACCAAACATGGTGGTAAAGGAATAAAAAGCATATTTAAGTATATGAATTTTTCAGCGCTTCTTGGATATGCATCATTTTCCATAACTTTATTAGGTGTGAGAGACTCCTTTTCCTTTAGGTCTAGGAAACGCAATTCTCAAGTTGTAATTTTATGTTCTAGAATTTAAACTGATGAGACAGATTAACTATTGTAATTATAGGTTTCACTCACATTAGACAAACAGTACACTGAGTGATACAACTCAGTACTAAATCAATAACAACAAAAAAACATGGTGGATGTTGAGGCTAAATGTTGTCAAGTGATATAGTATGTCTATTTTTCTTGAGAAGACAAAGTTTGAGAGCCTTTGGGCCATTCAACCAAAATAAATGTGAAACATCAAATAGCATTGTGCTTTTGGACATTACACTCCACATGAGAAACTCATGAAATTTTTTTGGCAAAATGTGCAGGAACGCAGGTCTCAAGGCAAAAGGGAGAAGGGCTCTTTCTGATCATGAGTTTGTTTGTATGATCTGTCCACAGGCCGTTGATGTCGTGGGCCAGGCAGGCAAGCCGAAGGCCATCACAGGTTTCCAGACCCACACCACGCCGGTGCTGCTTGCTCACGGAGAGAGGGCTGAGCTGGCTACAGAGGAGTACCTCCCCGTCACCCCCATCCTGGAGGGTTTCGTCATCCTCCGCAAGAACCCCAACTACGAAACCTAGACCGACCACGCCTCGTTCCCCCTGTACCCTGCTTTTGTACCCTCCACCCCCACTTACACACCCGATCCTGATTCCCTGCCACTGGCCACTCCCTGTGTTTGTAGGGGTATCCCTCCGTGGCTCTTTGCAGTCCTTATATTTTACTCATTTATTCCATGACTGAAAAGAACCAGGCAGGCCTATCCTTCTTTCTCAGTGTGTCTTGCTCATCTGTGGCCCAGCTCCATCCGTCATTAAAAATGGATGGTTGGGGTCTGCTTAATTGGACTGGTATGAGACAGGGAGGGTAAACTGGGACCTCATTCACTCTGCATAGACGGCTTCCTCTCTGCTCTGATTTTGATCAGCTTCTCCCACATGTATTGAAACAGCTGTTTTAGGCTCTGCTCATTTGACTGATCTGGGGCCAGTTCAAAAGAGGGAATCGTTCACCACCTTCCTGTGGCTGACTGAGTCACCGGTAAATGAATAACAACTGTTCGGTTCATATCAGTACTTCAGCTGTTTTCTCTCCTCTCTTTGCATCAGTCCTCTTTTGTAATTAGAGCATGGAAAAGTGTGTCTTCATCTAGTTTTTTTGTTTGTTTTTGTTACAGTAATGTAAAAGGTTTAATCAAAAAATAAAATTCAGGTCCACTCGGTGGAATTGTGATAGCTCTGTGTTTGTCGTTTTTCTCTTTTGCCCCTTTTCAGTTTACCTTCACAAAATGACACCTTGTGGCCTTAGTCAGCTAAGTATTTAGTCTGTTTTGTTTTATTATTGTATTGCTTTTTATTGCAGGGTTTTTTGGCTATGAACACCTCTTGTATGACAGTGCTGTCCACAAATTCTTTGTTTTTTGACAAACACTAACTCGAAAGTAAAGAGTGGTTAGTTGTTGCACTTGGTTTTCAGACACACACATGGGAAGTGGGAAAGGCTATTTTTACATATTTGTTGAGCCACTCATTTGATTTCTTGAGAGCACTGCATGAATGTTATTCCAGGAAACTTAAACATTTAGTCAGGGTCAGATTAATCATGTGCCATGTGTTTGAAAGAAACAACTGGCTATGCTGACAATATTTACTTCTGGGTTTATACTGTGCAATTTAGGGGTTAGCCTATCCTGAAAACTGGCTGCATAATGGGGATTTTGCTTTGCATTTTCTTGATTACTTCTTGGGCTTTTAGAATATATTAGACCACAGATCATTCAGTCCCAATGACAGTATAAGGAAAGATTTGAGTTGTTGAGTATTAGCATTGTATTATATCGACCCTAGCATTAACCATAATACTGGTGAAAACAGCAATCAGAATAGTCACAGATGTTACATATTCTTAAACGTGTTATTTGGTCATTTATAGACTATCAAACTAGAATGGGATTAAAGTATTCCTCACTTTCCTGAATGGAAACACCCCCTCCCCCCGTCCCCACCGAGAACCATTTATCTAAAAGTATAAAGTTTTAATCTCTGTGTGAAGTTTAGCTGGCTGAACTTCCTCCCTTATGTTGTAAGACTGAGAGCACACCATATATGCCATGACCGGCAAAACATAGGAGCACATTTACAACACCACAACAGAGCATTGAGTACTTGGCAGCGGTATCACATGATGGGATTTTGCCGGAATTACCTTGCTACCGGCTTCCGGGAAGATTTTCCGTCCGTCCGGCTCTGCGGACTCAAGGAGAGAAAGGTAACGCCATGGTCCTCAGCTCAATTCTTTACTAAAATACTCTGTTTTTTATGTAAATGTCAGTCCGATGTTACGTAATATCTCAGTGTGGACTTCCAATCATGTGGTTAACGTTTTGGTCTCAAGATATTCATAGCTGTTGTGACTTTCCTCAGTGGCTTCTGCTGACTGATCTTCCTGCTGTGTTTTCGGGGATTAGCTAGCTAGCTGGCTGCTAGCATTCCGTGCTAAGACGACGTGGGTGTTCTTTCTTTACTTTAGCTACTCCGGCTAGCAGGCTAACACTACATCAAACAGTCCTTACTCAAGCGACGTTTTGAAGCACACTGTAGCCTGTGTAACATTATGAATTTGGCAAGTGACCAGTAACTTTGTTCTTTGTTATTTCATAGCATAGTTTATTAACGACAGCTAACGTCATTTGTGATACTAGTTACCCAACCATTGGCTAGCAAAACAGGCTAGCTAGCTAGCTAGTAATACGGTAAATCACTCAGTGGTTGTGTTGAAGCCGGTTTATTCTGTTACCAGCCCCCAGTAGAAGTGGTTGAACTTGTTTGGTCCAGTTAATCAATCTAGATAATATATATTGCTGTCTGCTAGATGTATTGGTATTGTAAACAAAGGAGTAGTGGCGAGTTGTTATCTGAAACCATGTGACGGCAATTTAGTGACATTCTATTTGAAACCATTACATGGCAGAGTCCGTAAAAGTGGCAGCAAGTGATTTGTTTTATACCGCGCAAGAGTTCACCTGTTAATATCCTACACTATCAGCTATATAATACAAATACTATGTAAATAAACAGACTTGTTGTCCTGGTTTTGTTTTTAATTTATCTTAACAAATCAAAGGAGTGGTTAGACAGCATCGTTGGAGACAGACTGGTAAGGCTTTGAATCCTGATGAGTACGACACCTTCATCAGGGCACCGATGGGTGCCAAGAGAATGGCAGGTCGCTGTGCTATCGGGCTAGCTAGCTAGTATTAAGGAAGCTAACATAAAGTCTGAACTGAGTTGGTGATTTGCCAAACAGCATCCACTGCACTGCATCAGTGCGAAGGTGAGCTGACACGTGTAACCTACTGTCGAGTTGTGTGACGTGCTAACGTTAGGGTGCGGGATGAAATGAAGTGCATGTTTCTGGCTAGTTATAGTAATCGGGGGTGTCACTGTGCTGTTGACAATGCATCTGCCCAGTTTATCCAAAAGCTAGCCTAAGCTTTCAACACTAGTTAGCTGCGAGTGTGATGTAAAGGCTAGCCACGTCCTTAGCTTGGCAGTCATTGTTTTCCCAAATTGTTTTCCCAATTATTTACACGAACGCTGTGACGACGGTCTCTACTGATGCAGCCGATGCATGTTGTTTGAGTGGAGTAGGTTGTGTTTTTTTGGAATTTGGGGAGTTGTCACGTACAACATCAGGCGAGGTGTGGCATGAAGCCGGGAGCTGGGATGTGCATCGCGCCAACAGCAGCAGAAACCACGTGGTAAATCCAGATTGGGCCTAGCGAAGTTAGCAACATTGCTAACAGCACAGCATACAACAGTACGTCTTTTTACCAAATGCTGTTGTTTTGACAAGACTGAGCATTTGACAGAATATGTGTGTTTATTGTAGTTTTTGGGAATAGCTGCCCAGTCCTTTGTTGTGTGAATGTTAGACAGGCAGACACGCCCCTGTGTCAACCAGCAAAAGTCGCACACAGTTCAAGTGGACGAAACGCCGGTGTTTAAACATTGCTAAGGCTAGTTAGCCAGTGGTGTTAGCGTCGCAGCTGTTTTTCTGCATTGGCACTGGGTCACATAGCTTTCCTGTTTTCTGTCTTGTGTTTGATCAAATAGAAAGCGGCACCGATGGCATGTTAATGTTTTATCCGGTTGCTAATCACAGTAACCCACAGGCTAAGGTATTCATGGTGCAGATTTGAGGACTAACGTTACAGCCATGTGAACTTAGCTGAGTATCTGGGCCCAAAATGGATGCTTTTTCTTTGAGATGACACACGGGCAGAGTCCAGCTATCATGGGAAGACAGGCATCCCTTGTTATTACTAGTCTATATGTTTTCAATCTCACACATTTCACCAGTCCAAGGAAATAAGCAGTGATGTCAGAAGCTTTGGCCAGAGGGAGTGAAGGGAACTAATAGTTGAGGTGTAGTCACACGACAGAGCCATGATTTGTCTCAGCCAGGCTGTCACGATTTGTCTAACATAAGGATACTAGTGAGCTTCCTGTTATGAAACACGAAAGCATAGAGTCTGGGCATGTGTGGGTTTTGGCAGGCCATATGAGTGTTAGTTAGCTGGAGGAACATGGGGAGAGCGGGGAACAGGCTGTGCTGGAGAAATGCAGTGTCACTTGGGCTAAACTGTGTTATACTGTCTTCTGTACATTGTTCCCAGCTTGCAACCTCTGGCTGAAAACTGTGTTTACGGTTATGTGTAGGGTTTGTTATTGGCATTCAACTCTGAAGACTGATCACCCAGAAACTGCTGTCTTTAATTGACAATGTATCAATGACAGCATTGGACCAGGGGCTATTAACTGGAACTGATGATGTATAAATTATGTTTTAATGAGTTTGTTCTATTTTATCTTTGTCCCTTGGTTTGATGTAGTCATAAGATTGTTTAGTCTGTCCTGGCATGCTACTACAGACACCTGACAAAGTAAGCCTAGATCACCACAACTCAATTTTGGTTTGGTCAGTGAACTTGGGTATAGTCCTGGTTGGTAGTTTGCTGGAAAGGTATCGGTCAGGTCCATAAAAGTGTGACTCAAAGCACTATTCCATTTTAGGCACAGGCACACAGCTCCAAAATGTTTGTTATCTGTATTTAAGGTGTAGCTTTCCACAATAAAAGTGATCCAGCTGAGTTAAGTGTAGCCTGCCATCATTAGAGCTTTTTGTGTCACTGCATTGCTAGTACTATCACCAACGCAGTGGGTGGTATGGTGGGCCGGCCATCACAACCTGATTAGTTAGAGCAGTAAACAGTAGCTCTTTGGTTGAGGATCTCTGTATGTGTGCAAGTACAAGAGCAGTGATAGTGTAAATTATGCCATTTGCACGGTTTCTGGGAAGCTGCAGCAGGCCACCAAGTTGTAAAGCCAGTAGCACATCTGTTTCATCCTTCAAATAAACCAGGGATTACAATCTGCTCAGGATTCGGCAGAGGTGGTATTGGAAAAGCCCATTTCAATTTTGTAGGTGTTACATAACAAAGTTGCATAGGGTACAATGGATGTAATTCATCGGCATACAGGCAGTGGCAAACACACGGTGGCTCAGCCCTCCAGAGGTGACATGATAGCCTTGGTCTTTAGGTCTTTAGCAAACCGTGGGCTCTCCCCCCTCCCCTCCTTCGCAGGTCATGGGGGTAAATGTTGATCCTTATGCAACAGTTGAAGGAGCATGTTTCAACAGTGATGATAGTGGTGGTCAGATCTCCATGGTGCTGCATGTCAGAGCAGCTCAGATGACTTGGGAGTGTGTGTGTGTGTAGGGTGGGTGGGCACCTTGGTTCTCATGTAACTACCTTAAACACACACACACATACACCACAAGGCGCCCTGTTTGGCTAGTTTGGCAGTGTTGCGTATTGTGTAATACCCACACTATTGTGATTCCTCATTTTCACAGATTAGGCAGACTGAGTATGTATGTAGTCACTGTGCAGTGTCGGTGTGTGTTTGTTTGTGTGTGTGGTACTGGCACAGTAGCTGAAGAACAAGCTGGCCTCGTCTCACTTTTTTCTGGGGAGAGGATTTTAGTATTTCCTCAAACAACTGAAGGTTGCAGTCAGTGTTTACCCCAGAGAGCGGAGAAAAGCCTGAGGCGGTGTGCGTTGTTAGTCCGAGACCCTCTTTTAGCCCTGAGATTGTCTGCTCAGCATTTCATCTCCCAGCCAGCCAGCCCAGCCCGTTCTGCCTGTCAGTCAATCTGTCTTTCCGTCTCTGACTTCACACAGCCAGTCTGTCGATGGGCCTTTGAACTTCCTCCTTGACCCCCTACCCCTTGCCTCCATAACCTCTCCTTAGCCTAGCTTACAGTGAGCTCCAAGATGGTGCTATGCTGTGGATGAGCTTAACCATTGATCTCACTCAGTGTTTTTCTTAGCCAGGGATTTCACCTTGCCTGTATTATAGCCCCTGTGCGGATCAGGTCCTTTGTCTCTCTGTCCTCTTTTGTTTGTCTGTTGGCACAGTCATGGTAACAGTGGAGATAACTACCGTTTCCGTAGTGTGATTTTTCCTTCTTTGAAAAAAAACAACAAAAAAAGAACACCCTGATTCATCATGACTCAGGCTTTTTACTCTGCTGCTCTGTGTGTGTGTGTGTGTGTGTGTGTGTGTGTGTGTGTGTGTGTCAGGGAAAGGGGTGTATGTGTGTGTCATTGGTAATGTAGGCTTTGGTTATATATCCTAAATGTGTCACTATTGTAGGAGAACAGTTGCGCTGGAATAGGACAGATGCCTCTTGAGTGTCCATTTGGTATAGTAGCCAGTACTTTGCCTTCGTCTGTAACAATCTCAAGTCCACATTCTCATTATCCTAGATCCTGTAATCTTTTTGAAATGTGCTACCAGCCAAACCGTGCCCATTTTTAACAAGGCTTCTATCTCTCTCTCCCTCTCTCTCTCTTTCTTTAAGGACAAACAGTTCCCTTGTGTACCCACACTTGGGACCTAAAGACGGTTCATAAATGTAGGTATACAACTGAATTGTCATGATGAAAATGAATATCAAGCTCACATTTTAGGGATGCTCCAATTTATAGGCCAGATTTGTTTTTTAGTGATGAGATTAATAGAGCTGCACCCCTTTAAACTCACCTGGTGGAGCAGAAATTATGTTGTGTTTTGCAATTGCATGTCTTCAAACTTCAGAACAGCAGAGGGGCAGATTTAATTCACAAACATCTGTTCAAAGTAAGCATTTAGACATCTTCTAAAAACTTTAATTCAACATAGTACATTGTGCTGTAGACTCTGTAGTATGCTTGGTATTACACTAATGCCCATCAGATTGCTGTTCTGGCCTCACCACTGTGGTACTGAATGTGACAGTAACTTGTGAAATGGTTGTTGTTTTTTTATATTTATTTTTTAACGCTCCATTTTGGAATTGGCAGGGCTTTTAATGGCTGTCAGCCAGACTGGAGCGTCCCAACTAATATTTCAATCTAGATTTCTGTACAAAGCACATTTACTAGCCCTTTCGTCTCCCCCATCTCCTCTATTTTTTCTTATTTTTCTTATTTATTTATTTATTTTTAGATCAGTGCACAGGTCCGCGTCCGCCTCCCCATGCAGAACTCCATGAAATGAATAAAGCACCACAGCCTATAACAGGACCC
>OMKZ01019230.1:0-12123 GCA_900302535.1 Neoniphon sammara
AAATAAAAAAATAAATAAAAAAAAATAAAAAAAACAAAAAAAAAACATCAAGACCACAGTGATAATCACACAGTGGCTGTTTCATTGTAGATACAGGACTGGGTAAAACTGTTTCTCTCTTTGACATTTAAAGGAAATCTAATTAATTCTCTGAGGCACTACTCTAATAGGTAAACGAAAAGTGAAGTTGTTGACTGGGCCTCGGAGGCACTATTGGACTTCCTTATACAGAAACTCCACTGAGAACGCCTTGCTGCAATGAAAATCCCTCACCTTATAAGCAGCTCTGTTGGAGGTAATAGGCTGGTTGTGTCCAACAAAGCCTGGGTAAGCAAAGAAGTAACATATTGAAGAAAGAAGAGTATAAAGGCTCCTTGGGGAGAGAGGGATGGCACAGTGGGGGAAGAGCTTGAGAGTCTCTGGTTAACTCCATTTGAATATGAATGCATCCCATGATCCACATCAAGGGCATTGACAGGGGCACCTCTATCCCCAACTACCTCCAGTGGATGTGGATGTGTGCCTGATGTGTGTTTGTGTGTGTGGCGCGTGTATGCATGTGTGTGTGTGGGTGTGTGGGTGCACAACTGATCACTCTGTGCAGCCATCAGCCGCCGCATTATTCCAAGGCACTTTGTACAGTGCATTAATCACAGGGACCCTTGAGCGCTTCCACGGATCCAAATATTCTGACCTTGAGGTTACAAGAAAGACATTAGTCCCGTCGATCCATTCAAAGTATTGGAGACAGGGAGGGGAGCGGAGGGAGGGGGCAGAAAAGCTTTCAAGGTAATGAAATTCTGCCATAATTTAAAGGAAAAGACTTGTGGGGACAAGCCTGGGCCAGAGTAAGAAAAAAAAGTAGATTAAATTGGATTTCTTTTTTCTTTTTTCCCTTTATTTTAAATTAGGCTTAAGTGCATGTGGGGGGTAGTTTTTCTTTCTCTTTTTTTTTCAAACAAAAGCATGATAACAGCATTAACGTCCAGAATGAATCGAATCATTTCCAAACCAATTAACCTTTGACAGAATGGATGAGTGGACAGGAATGAGAGTGGTGCATAGGGGAGGCAGAGAGAAGGTGGGAGGAATAGCGATTGCACGGGCAGAGTAACAAAAAAAAAGGTCTGGATGGCAGGCACCTTGCCTCTTGGGGGTGACTGCTGACTGAGTGAATGGTATAAATGGGTCCAACGGGGGCCCCAGTTAGTGATAAGAATAGAATGGGGGACTGGGAGGTTAGGTGGGCACAGGGCACTGGGGACGGGCAATACTGAAGAGCCGGAGGACATCAGCACCCTCTCTCTCTCCCTGCCTCCTCCTTCCTTGTCTCCTTGTCCCTGTCCCGTCCATCCTGACTGATAGCTTTAGGGGTCTGCAGTTAACCCCACTTACACCCCCCCCTCTCTCTCTCTTGCCTCCCTCCCTCACTGGCTCACACACAGCTGCAGCCGGTCCATTTAGTTAATTAAAGGCTCCATTTTGAGCTGAAGCCTGCTAGCAAATACGAGTGCCAATCAATAGATCTCTGGCTTATTCTGTGGGAGGGAGGGATGACAGCGCCGGGGCTGCATTCAGGGACATGATTTGTAGCCTTGGCAGACAAGCCATGTCCCCCTCTGTCCATC
Source organism: Neoniphon sammara (assembly GCA_900302535.1). Lineage (NCBI taxonomy): Eukaryota > Metazoa > Chordata > Actinopteri > Holocentriformes > Holocentridae > Neoniphon > Neoniphon sammara. Next base: position 1,629 of record OMKZ01019230.1, read on the forward strand.
CTCAGTCTCTGTCTCATTTGGTATCCACCTCGCCCCCTTCCACAATCTCCGGCTCTCTCCCCACTGTGATGTCTATCTATCACTTCGGTCTCTTTCTCTCTCTATGCCCTAGCCATGTACGGCTTTTTTCCCTCCCTCCCGCCTATAAGGAGTCACGGTCCTGTGTATCCCTGTGAGAGACACTGTGCGTGTTTGTGTAGGTCACCATCTGCATGGGGGAGCCAGCTGTGGGGCTGTTGAGGGAGGGAGGCGGGGCTGCCCCAACTCCCCTACTGAGCCACCCCACCCCTCCCTCCTTCTTTCACCAGGGTGTCCAGAGGGATGATGGGAGCCCAGGGACGAGAATAGGAAATAACAGAATGACAGAAAGTGGGGCCCCCCATGATGGAATGCTGCACAGCATTCCAAAGACCACAACGAAGAGTGTGAGGCTTTATTTTCCATATTTGCAGCTTGTCCCAACGTGTCAATATTAATCCTGGCGTGCTTTTTCAAGGAAAGATGGTCTGGGGAAGTGGACAGTTGCCTGTCACAGTGCTGGACTATGCAAACAAGCTGTGTGGGCGCCTTGGGGATAAAGACAAAGGATCATTGATGCTTGGAATAAAGAACAACAGATTGTATATTGTATAATGTATACTGCTGTAACTCTACGCAAAATACAGTGTATGGGAGTAGGGACACTTCATCTCTTTGTCCTGGACAATGACCCTGCATACTAAGAGGGTCTAAAGAAGTAAACACGGTTCACATTGATTCACAATAGGAGACCTTGTAAGGGACAAAAGCTTCTACAGTGATCTTCTGTATTTTCAAAAGATCCATTTTTCGCCATTGTCTCATACCACAGGAAGGGCGGAAGACCCATAGGCTAAGCAACCATCATCAGCTTCACATGGCGTCTGTCTGCTATGAATAATGGCTGAGGGCGGCAGTGTAGCAGTTCAGGATCTGCAGACAAGCTCTCACTGCTGGAGTCCACCATTCCCCCGGCCCCTTCGCTCCTCCGGCTGCAACCAGCAGCATGGCAGTGGAGCCGCTCATTGGGCTGCAGTTCCAACTTCGCAGCAGTCCTTCGACAATTCTCTCCCTCCGGGGAGATGATGCGCTCAGGCCTTGATGCTTGGCTGTTGTTGTTTTTTGAAGGCCTTTTCCTTTCCACCTCCTCCCTCTGCTCCTCCTCTTTCTCTTCTCATCTCTCTGTTTTTAGTGAGAATGCCTGGTGCTTTTTCCATTTCTCTAATCTAAACTCCCCCCTTCTCTCTCCTCTCAGAGGAAGCCCAGGGGGGCTTGTTCATATTCTTTCCTCTTATTGTGTTTCATCTTCTTCCTTATGACACAGAACTATCCCCCCAGAGTATCCAGCTTTCAGCCAGGGAGCTGGAGAAAACGCATGGTTAACCCCATTTTATTCTGTCTATTCACAGGTTCCTCTACAAAGCTCTGGTGTTCAGAGTAGATAAGAAATCATTCATATAGAGTAGAGGAGAGGGTACTGTATGCATCTAACAGATGTGGAAGAGAAGGACATTTTCTGTAAAAGGCTATGATAATGAAAAGGAGCAGCACATTTCTAAGGAACATATTGCCATATTTTGTGCAGCTTTTGAAACAATGGACGAGCTCATTCACTAAGAGAGCTCTGTGAAACAGCTGTTGTGGGAGCACTGCTGCTGTACTTTGGACTGGTTACAGTAGCTGTTATTAGCTGGGTTTTTAGTCTTCAAATTTCTGAATGGAACCACAGGTGCTCATTATAGCACTATATTAGGTTCCTTGCCAATCACTCACTTGTGTCTATGATATTAATACAAATGCATTTGGATAAGAAACAATTCAGCCACCATGGTAATAAATGCTCCTTGTCATAAAAATCTAGCTTAATCTGCCTTCCTCCGTGTTTCAGGTCCACATACATGTGACATTTCACTGCTAAATAAATGACAAATTTGCCAAGGATAGCAGTCAGCGGTGAATTGACTCCAAAGCGAAATGGTGTACGCATGCCATGTAATAATGCTGTCAAAGTAGGGGGTTATCAACCATAAGGTATGACACATAAAAATGTAAATGGACAGATGGGGGACAAAAAGGAGGGAGGAGGGAGAGAAATAAGACTCCTCTCCATGGCTGCTTCTGCAATGACCTCATCTCTCTTTCACCCCACTCTTTACTCTTTCTCTTTCCTTCTCTCTCTGTATCTCCCTCTCCCTCTCTCTCTCACTCTATCTATCTATCTTTCTCTCTCACACACACACCAGGCACACACTAACACATGCTCCCTCATCCTCGGTCACCCCCTCATTTCTCCAGCCCTCCCTCCTCCCCAACTCGCTCGGTGCGTAATTCAATCATCCCAAGGAGATGGATATCCGTCCCCTAGGAGCGCTTACGCTCTCCATTTCCTAAAGCGCTTGATCAGATTAATTGATTGCCCCCCCTCATCTCTGCATTCCTTCTGCCTGAGCCAACTGAGGCTAGTGGTGGCGGAGGGCAAGCAGGAATCAGGTTTGCATTGATATTTTTATAAAATGCTTTTTCCTTTCTGCCCCAGACGGGCCCCGTAAAAGGACAAAGGGGAATAGATGAAGTACATGAGCCAGGAGAGGAGAAGGTGGAGGGGGAGGGGGAGGAGGAGGAGGAGCATGGCGAGGTGGAAGCCTGGGGAAAGAGACGGACGGGATTTATAAACAGGACAAAACAACAACCTGGAGCGTACAACAGAGACAGAGCATCACAGGAGATATAAGGACAGGATAAAGAAGATAGGCGATCAATGTAATGAAATGAGCAGGGGCGCTGAGCAGCTCTGCAGGTGTGCATGCATGTGTGAGTATGTGTGCACGCATCTGTGTGCATCTGCGCACCACGCAGTTTGACTGCAAGGCTGCAGAGCACAGCACAGGGGAGGGGAGGGGAGAGTCGAACCTAGCCCCACAGGGAAGGCAGGAAGACCTCAACTCATCCATTATAACTGAGAGCCAAGCGGCTGCCATGTCTCCTGATTGCTGAGTCCCTGTGGAGCTGTCTCTCTCTCTCTCCTCCTCCCTCTCTATGTCGTTCTCTCACTCTCTCTCTCACACTCTCCCTCTCTCTTTCTGGCACTGGGGAGCACAGTAGATTACAGCGCTGTTCCAGGCCTTTGGCTTCTACGTTATGGCAGGGGCCAAACGCACGCACACACACGCACACACACGCACACACACACAAATGCACATAGACAGGGATAGAAACTCGCTCTCCTCTCTCTTATCTATCTGCCGCACATGTTCCCCATACGTGTAAAGCTTTTACCTGAGCGAGCCATTACAGCTGAGGCTTTTACCTCTGGAGAGCCAAATTACCTCTCGGATACAACCTTCCCTTTTTCAACTCGCCCTTGACATTTAGTTCACTTGCATTTCCCCTACAAGCATAGACATGAACATATACCACAAACACATACACACACATACACACTCGGACACACATGCACACACACGCACACACATGCAAGCGCAAATAAACACAGTCGCATGTCCTTAGGCTCATAATTCTCTGTCATTTAGATCTGTACACACTATGTGCCATCTACCTGAAGTGTTCAACAAATATGTATGCAGGATGGAACAGCTCCAGTCACCACAGCTCAGGCAGGATCATAAAAGCACAACAGAGAGTAGGCCACATTCTTTTTAGCACGTCGCGAGGCATTTCACACTTGGCAATAACAGGTAAAGCTTACTTTACATCTGTTTTATTAAAGAGAGAAGAGGCTGGTGCTAACAATAAAGGCAGAGAGACATTTATCCAGCAACACTGGACTCCAATTGCTGAAAAAAATATAAAGCAATAAAAAAAAATCTATTATTTGTGCTTACTGCTCACCCAAACCAAAAAAAATATGGAGAGACTGCTGTGTAATCATTACTGTATGCAAAAGCAGGATGTCTTTAACCCATAACATGCACTTGGGTCTGCGCATTTTATCCTAGATATCACAGACTTATGCTTCCATATTTAATAGGTCTAATGTAATTTGACAATATTATGCAAACTAGTGCTGCTTAAATTCAATACCCCTCAAAGTCCAGGTGTGATACATCAAGCGTGTCCTTTATATGTGACCTATTATGACATTTTGGCTACATGGAAGCACATTGTACCAAAATGAAAGCTAAGATGGAGAAGCAGGCAGCTTCAGCAGGAAGGAAAGAGAAAACTTTTTGACCAAGTTCATAAGAGAAAAAAGAAGAAAAGAATGGATAACCCCACTGTTAAAGATGAAAAACCACATATCTGAAAATGTTGTTTTTGCTCCAAAAAGTGGGCCATCACCTGTCACTTTTGTCACTTTTTTTTCTTTTTAACACCAAAAAAGTACAACTCTGTGCAAAGTCTACTTTAGGACTGCAGGTTTGAGCTGCAGTTCTACTGCACTGAAAGAGAGTGAAAAAGTATCACACAACTACATGTAGCTTACTGATCTCAGAGGAAGTCCTGTTTCCAGAAAAAAAAATTAATTAAATGATTAAAAAAAATCCACCAGTGACACCAAAAAAATCTGAAGGAAACACAAGGAAGTGTTTCCCCAGTTGGCTATGACAACACTGTTTTTCCACCAGACTATTCAATCACAGAGCGGCCTCCAGCCCAGTGCTAGTCTAACAGGCTTTGAGAGGGGACTGAAAGACGTGAGGCAGATGATTCATGGAGAAGCCCAGGACCATGCGCTGCTGCTCCCTGCTGCTTGGAGGCGGGATAACTAGGTAAATGGGAAACGGAGAACGAGAGGAGGCATGGAAAAAATGTGTGCACCTGTACAGAAGATATTGATTGGACAGACTTGTTTGGCTAAATATGCGGCCTGTTTGTCTATTTCATGGTCAATTTGAGAGGTGAGTCGCTCTGGCTGTTTGCTGCTATGCAGAGGCAAACATGTATAGACAGCATCTTTGTAGGGGGGGAAGCTGAACTCCTGACCTGAATACACATACTCATCAATGCCGACAGTCGCGCTATATACACACAAACATGCACACACATACACATACACACACTCTATGCTTGAGTACTCAGCCCACAAACTAAATCAACACAGCATTTATTTTTCTTTCCGAAAGCCTCCCAGTCTTTCTCACTTTCCCCAGACTTTTATTTGCTAGGGGGCTGAGCTCTCAGGCTGAGATTGATCCTGAGCTGCTGTCTTGAACCTGTGCCCCGGGGGCAGCTCAGTACAAACACGCAGCGGCCCCTCTCCACTTACTCCAATCATGGTTACACTCTCTCCCACATTACACACATACACACACACAGCCACGCAGAAAGACACACATACACAAACACACAACACACATTAAGCATCAGCTATCTCTTTGTGGACTGATTTAAAATAGTGGAGGTTTGAAGAAGAAAACAAAATATATTAGAAAAAATGGTTTTCCTCCACTCAGACAGACACACACTATTTCATAAGACAAAACTCTCCACAGAGACTTGTTCTCATTCAAAGTGTTAACTCAAACAGTCACAGTGGTAGAGCAATAAACTCATCTGTCAGGGAGAATTATAAAAGTGACTAGCATGTGTTTAAGTATGGAGGGAAAAAATCAATAAGCATAACAGTTGCATTGAATATGACAGCAACAATTTCATACACCACATCCCATTTGCTGAGTACTTTTTCATGGCAGAGCACAAAAGAAATCCTGTTGTTGTTTTTTTTCCAAAAGCAAAGATTCATTTGAACATTTTACATAAATAATTCATACAAAGAGAGATGCTTTCACAATGTTTTCACCTGGAGACAGACAGCTAACTAGCGAGAAAGCTCACTCACCCGCCCACCTTCTCTTTCTGTCTTTGAAGAAGGGAAAGGGGAAGAAAAGGGCATATTTGCTTTGATTCATTTATCCTTGCTTACTATGTATAAATGTCATTAAGAGTGGTTGCTGCATGGCAGTTGTGAAGTTATGGAGTGGCTAGCAGCATAGTAGGAGCTGTAATAAAGCAACAAGATGATTAGAAGAATACATCCCACACACACTGTGTCAGTCAGCAGCCTAATGGCTCTGCAGTGCCTTGCATGTTGAAACACATGCACTCACACACACACACACACACAGCAAAATACATAAGGTATACAATTACTGGCTGTGTTTTGCTGAGACTGCCCTGACTTCATATGCCCTTTGTGATTGATGGATTCTGTGATTGGTGCTGTGAGACAGGCGGAGCTTTAAAGTGAGCTAATCTGCACTGCCTCCTACAGGATTACAGCCCACAGTGGACCCATGATGATGTGAGAAACTGTCACCGTCACCTTCAACTGAGCATCGACACCGATAACGATGATGATAAATGATGTTTGCATAGCACCTATCAAGTCTTCAATGTCCGCCACCACCGCCACCACTGTGTGACAGCAGGAGTGCAGCCAAGTGGTGGATTATTTACAAAGAAGCTGTGTGCAATAATTTTACCCGAAGAACTCTTGGATTTTATCTGACAAATATTTTTTTAGGTGGGCTGATTGATATTTTTGTCTTTGCGGGCTTTTAATTGGGTGCCAGTTGCTCTGTATTTGCTCCTAAAGGTTATTTAGCATTCTTGAGAGTTGCCAGTCCAGCAATTCTAACATAAAATCAGCCCATCGGTGGCATTACCACCCAGGCCTTTCTGTCAGTGGAGTGAAAAACCCTGATCTCTAGTCAGTGCTATCACAGGGTAGTGCCCCCTACCTTCCAAGCAATGCGGTTGCCTTTGGTGTCGTGCTCCAGGGCCATTGGGAACTCTCCACGCTCGTAGAACTTGCGGAAAGCTGTGGGTTTGGCCGGACGCTCCCGGAAGGCCCCTGCAGCCGGAGGACCCACAACCTGGTCAGATACCAGAACAGACAGAAGAAGAAGAAGAAGAAGAAGAAGAAAAAGAAGAAGAGAAAATGGGAATGAGGGAAAAAAAAGAGAGGAATAAACACAGTGAGACATACAGTTTGAGTGAGAGAATTGTTTTATGAAATCAGAATTGACTATGTTTTCCCCTACAAGAATAGAATCACTCCCTGTGCCTTTTCTTAAAAGTAATTCAGGGAGACATATGTGCCTGCTCCTCTGCTCCTCTAAGGCAGGCAAAACACAGAGTGTGTGTGTGTGTGTGTGTGTGTGTGTGTGTGTGTTGGCCCTGTAGCCAGAGGCACTGCCAGAGGCATTGTTAGGATCATCTTTTCTCTGCCTCCATATTGGATATGTGCTATTACTGTGCCACTGAAAGCCAATGGGACTCCTATCACTTCAGCCACAGTGTCGGCTGCTGCTGTTGTGGTGCTATTGGTAGTGGTGGTGCTCGCACAACAGATGTAAGTGAATGCAACATATTAGAGTAGATAGGAAAAAGCGCAAAGTTATTAAGATTACATTTTAGGCAGGATATTACACACCACCACCCGCAGAGAAGCGTACTCCACCACAGGAAGGATCAGAAAACCCAAATCAAGCACCTACTGAAGGCTCGGGGGTGGGACTTTTCAAGTGGGAGCCACTCAAGTAGTTGAAGAATTTGGATGGAAGTGACTGAAAACATTAGAGCTTTGCAACAGCATGTTGTAGCGGACAAATGACAAAATGTTGGCGCCAATGATTTCCCAGTCCGTGTCCCTTGTGTGCATCCCTCGCCATCTGTGTCGCGCTGCCACATGACTGGCAGATGCGTTGCTGTCATTAATCCTCAGATTACCACCCATTGAGTCTTGCCACAGCAGCCTACAGACAGAGCAGAGTCGGACTGGGATGTGGATGGTAAAGCAATACACAACATATGATGGACGAGTGTATTTGATATTTCTGTCAAAATGCAAGAGATTTTTATTTTTATTCATTTATTTTTAAGAAGAGTGAGCAGAGCATCTGCAATATTTTTTGTTTATTTAGATGCTAAAAAGTGGAGAGGGAAACATGATGGGATTCAATCCTAGGCCAGCACTGGACAGAGGAGGCGGACTTAACCACTTCTCTACCTACAGGCATGAAAAAGAACACTTGACAGATTTGAAAGGGGCTTTAATCTAGTGTTTTGGTGCTTGTTGGTGCTGGTTCAGTTTATTTTACATCATACAGTGGTATTGCCTGTTTGTTGCATAATTCAAAAATAAAATACGGTTTAAAAAAGGGCCTAGGAACACAAGTGTATCCCAGTAAAACTGCCACCAAGGAATGATGTAACATGGATCAAAATCAAACATAATGCAGTTTAAGTTACTCATATGATTTGATGTAACTGGTGCCAGTATGGCTAGGCCCAAGAGAAATAAGAAGAGAGAAGGAACTATTATGAGGGACCCTGAGTGAGTGTCTCTGAGCACTCACTGCATTTAAACAGCTTTAATGCACCATGGGATTGCAGCGCAGGCATTTCAAATGAATCCGTTTGGAGCGTTTGTTTACCATGCCAGGGAATACTGAATAATATTATGCTGAATTAATAGGCACAGGTTTGTATACCTGCAGGAGAAAGACTACCCAAACAAAATGTCTGTGACTAACAATGCATGTAAACCACAAGAAAAAAGGCACTCTGCAGAACAGACCACTGTACTATCCAAAATGAAATTCATTGCAACAAATGATAGGCCATATATGTATGCCACAGGGCATAAAAGCTTGTATTGTTTCAACCTCCAATCATCATGAACAGTAAAGTGTCAGCCTGCCTCATTAAAATACTGTTTCACTTCGGAGTATTCAACAACAAGGACAAACAATAACTCAACAGAGGCATTTAATGCGTTTTGATGTCATACATTTAGATCCTGTGAAGCATATATTAGCACGATCTGTCCCTCTTTCCTTCTTTCTTTGTCTGTCTCTGTTCCTCTCTCCGCTGGAGCTATTTTGCAGTCCTAGGTGGGGAAATAGGCAGCTGTAAAGCTTGCAGATCAGTGACGCTACAGCCTGCAGGAGCGACAAAGCCCTCATATCCAGGTAGCTGGGACAGCGGTTGAGCCAGGCTGCACAGGCAGGCTAAAAATAGCTCAGACTGGGCAGCAAGGAGAGAATGAACCAGACTGCATTGACTGGCTGAGCGGCTTTTATGGTCAGGAATGATGACGCCGCAGTCGATTCTGTGGCCTGCATCCACGGCTGAGGTGTTGCAAGCTTCACAGCTATTCCCCCGCTTTCTCTCCAATTATGATCATTGGAAGGCACACACACATAATACAGCCAGATAAATGCACGAGCAAGCAGGCACAAAGACGCGCACACCCAGGCATATATCCTTATGGGTGCACACACACTACAGAAAGCCCCCAGTCCAAACACAGAAGCCCCTTTCTATCTCGTAGATGTGGGCTAGCGTTCCTCACAGCTTTAGGGAAACTGTAATAGGAATAGCGTTGTGGGGAGATTATCACCTGCCAGCTTTCCTGATGTCATTCCACTGATCTGCCCGTTCCTGCTCTGTCATTCATAACGTTCTGGTCTAAAGCCCCAGCATGCTGAGTGAGAATATGCTATCCCTGAATCCCAAAATAATAGCTTCTAACCTAGTTTGTCTTGCACAAACTATAGAATTGCTTCCTATAGGCCTGACAGACACCAACACAAACACAATGGGCAGGGCACGGTAAGCATTCCAGAGGAAAAGCACATGATGTCCATGTTGTGAGCAGCGATGCCTCTAAGTTCTATCTTGTATGAGGAGGCACGAATCCGCGTTATGTCAATTTAGACCAGCCGCGCTGAGGACAACAACTCCTGCTGATTCTGTCGTTCTGTTAGCCAGCATGTCACATTGTCTCTCGCGCTACACTTTTCCTGTCGCATCTGCATCATTTTATGTGACTTTCTTGTCTTCCCTTGGTCTGCCTGTTTGTCTGCCGAGTGAGGGGCCAGAGAGGTGGCTGTGTTGTTATTCAAACGATAAGAGCTCCGTGCAGTGCAGTGTACTCCTATGTAATTTAACCTTGCCTCCGTTTTAAAACACTGGAACACAAACAGAGATGGTGGAAAAAAAAGAAAAGAAAAGAAAAAAGGATCCTATAACAGACGCATACAAGCACATAATGCCGCGCCCCTCCGTGCAGGCCATAAAGCGAGCCTGTGAGGCAACAGACTACAGAACAGAGATAGAGGTGGTGTACAGCAATAAAGGGAGGAAGTGTCTATTTTGTGTGCCCCTGGTGCGCACATCAGGGAGTCATAACAAGGCAGTACTGGTCAGATGAGCTTCAGGCTGTCATTTCTCTCCATCGCCTCCACTCTGCCTCCAGATCTGTTTCCTCTCTAATACTATTGTCCACTCCAACTTGCTCTGCCATAAACCCGGCTGCTCCAAGACCCGTGCAGGCAATAACACACAGGCGTGCACTCACTCACGTGCGCGCGCATACACTCCCCGTGGGAGAGCCCCCACGGAGGTGATTGGACACCGGCAGGGCCTCGTGCTTCTGTCATTTATAAAGGTGTCACCCTGAGAAACAGAGATGCTCCCTCTAACCTTATTAGTATGGCACTTCCATGGG